>JAGFPH010001777.1:0-27517 GCA_018207615.1 Philaenus spumarius | reverse complement strand
AATTGTTTTAGCATTACGCTTTTAACGACACCGATCAAAGTATTGTACTTGCATTCAACTTTACTTAACACCAATTTGTAATTGTTTTAGCATTACCCTTTTAACGACACCAATCAAAGTACCGTATTTTTATTAAACCACCAACAAACGGAAGTATTATCTTTACACACCAAATATGGTATTGTCTTTGCTTTTCACTCTAAACGACTCCAATAAAAGTAATATCTTGTAAAATGGATTTTTACTCAATACCAAAAATGGTATTGTATTGCAATATATTTTTAACTACAGTAATTAAAGACTTTGATGTGCAAAAAATTTTACCCAACTCAAATATTATTGTCTTTTTATTACTTTATGTCACTATACATGCTATTGTCTTTACACTAACTTTTCACTACTTGAAACAATGTATTGTGTTTTCGTTTAATCTTTAAAGAGGCCAATTGAAGAATTTGTCTTTGAATTGCACTTTTGAGAACAATAATTCAACTATTGTCTTTGCATTATACCTTTAATACCACCAAACATAGTACTGTTTTTACATTAAAAAAATTAGGCACCAAAGAAAGCATTTTAGTTGCAATAACCTTTAACAGTACCAAACTAAATATTCTCATTAAAGTAATGACATCCAAAAATTTACTGCAGTTCAGATCTTGCATATCTAATGTTACAATAAGAATGCTATTAACATTGTAATGTTGGTTTTTAAGTGATTTAAACAAAAATTAACTATATTTACTTCACAAATTTATGACAAACATAGAATGGTCTTTTTGGATGGAAAAATCAATGTTTGCCGATCCTCAGAACACATACTTTTTCGAGTCGCGGATTTGAAGAATAGCATTTAGAGGTCAAAGGCCAGTAGGAAACTTCGTAATTGGCAACTACATGGGTGGCCGGACTCAAGTTGCCAAACTTTGGGCCCGAGGCTCCTTCGATATTGTCTAACTGCAACCAACAATTAGTAGCAAACAAATTACCTTCTGTCATAATTCTAGGATTATCAAAGAGTCAGTGTACAGGAGCTAACCTCGTTGGAATTTTGGTGCTTCTATCATAGTAGGTCTACGGAATAAACTATCGAAACAGTCTAAATACTAAAATGCCCGTAATGTAGTTATTTTGGTAAATTTATCACTTTTAGAACAAATGTAATGTTTCTTTAACTAACCCATAGGCTACTACCTATTTTTATAATAGTTGCAATTGAAGCTAGGAACCTCACCCTCTTACATAATTTAAAAATTGTTATACATTTTGTTTGAGTTATAAAAAAAAGAAAGCAGTTGTGGCTCTGCCGACAGAAGTGAAAACTGTCATGAATATAAATCGTTTGTTATATTGGTAATCAGAAATTTTATCATTTTAGAGGTACTACCAAGTACATTATTTTAACACAACTTACAAAATAAGGAAGAAAGCACAATGTTCATTTCATCGGTAGCATGACGTGTCTAAACCTAAACAGCAATTGAGTTTAAGCATTTGAATTTACCACTGCCTATTTTATTTAGTCGATTTCTTCTTCTTTTATGATCAGCTGTTACATTAAACTTCTGGTTTATATAAATACGTTTGTAAATCAATGAAGAAAAAGAAATAATCTATGAAATAAAAATTAACGTGCAACAACTAACTATAACTAACCGGGTCCATGATGTTATGGATTTTCAACATGGTTAATGTACAGAGCTTCTGTATTCGGTCTAATGGTACCAACCCAAATTTGAATGAGTGATTGATTATTGTTCCAACTGAGTCCTTCCCAAACTTAACCATAGGGTGTGGTTTGAAGATCTCGTCAAAAATTAATTGACACAGTATAAACACGATATTTATACACATACTAGCTGGCCCGATCCGGCTTTGCACGGATAGACAAATCAAATTTAAATGTATATTAACAAACAAAAATATATCAATACATATATTACACTAAGTATTTCTTATGGGGATTTTTAGTAACTTTGACTCCCTCCAAACACCCCCCCCCCCTCCATTACACTATGTATTTCTTATGGGGATTTTTAGTAATTTTTGCAACCATAAAATGTCTGAAATTTTTTTGAATACCTTTCTTAGCGAGCACCTAGGGCCCTAGAGGAAGCTACATACCAAAGTTTATTCCAATCCGTTTGGTAGTTTTGGAGAAATCGTGATTTAGTAACTTTGATCCCCCCTCCCCTAAGATTTCGAACTTTTTGAAACCCATTCTTAGGCAGCAATTACGGCCCTAGAGGAAGCTACATACCAAATTTAATTCCAACCCGTTCGGTAGTTTTGGAGAAATCGTGATTTAGTAACTTTTACACCCCCAAACCCCCCAAATTTCGAATGTTTTGAAACCCATTCTTAGGCAGCACCTACGGTCCTAAAGGAAGCTACATACCAAATTTCATCCCAATCCGTTCAGTAGTTTTAGAGAAATCATGATTTAGTAACTTTGACCTCCCCAAACCCCCTAAAATTTCGAATTTTTTAAAAACATTTCTTAATGAGCACCTATGTTCCTAGAGGAAAACACTAAATTTCGTTCCAATCCGTTTAGTAGTTTTAGAGAAATCGTGATCAGTGAGACAGTGGATTTGGCTTTTATATATATAGATTAAGTTTGCAGTGCATTTCATAGTTTTAATAACCAAGTAAACTATTTTAACACAACTTACAAAATAAGAAAGCACAATGTCCATTTCTTTGGTAGCATGACGTGACTAAACCCAAACAGCAATTGAGTTTACGCATTTGAATTTACCACTTCCTATTTTATTTCGTCGATTTCTTCTTCTTTTAAGATCAGCTGTTACATTAAACTTTTGGTTTCTATTAACACGTGTGTAAACCAACGAAGAAAAAGAAATCATCGAGGAAACAAAAAAGAATGTGCAACAACTAACCGGGTCAATGCCATTAGGGATCTTCAACATGGTTAATGTACTTAAAACTTAGCTTCGGTATTCGGCCTTATGGTGTCAACCCAAACTTTAACGAGTGATCGCTTATGGTTCCAACTGAGTCCTTCCCAAACCTAACCATAGTGGTTCGAAGAACAACCTACAACAATTGTTACATTATTGACATGATTTCTCTAAAACGTATTATGTAGGCAGTGCATTTTATAATTTTAACTGCCATTAATATTAGTCAGTGTAGCTAATGAACTTTAAGTGGAAATGCCTCAAGTACTTTTATTTGTTCTGCAACCTTTTCCTTTTCTTTAACAATTACATGAAACATGGTTGCATTGTTTTAATATATCAAACAAAACCTTATTTTTGGATTATCTCGTGACAACTGAAGCGTATGAAAGAACTTTCGCATACTTTGCGTGAACTCGCTTGCGTAATTAATGATTGACACATAAGTCTTGAAATTGAATTTGCCCGGCCTACACCGACAATAGTAGGCCATTTGACAGATTAACTGATCACCGGCTCAACAATCGACTTCATTACTGTCAAATCTTCGACGCCATTGTCGATGGCCAACATTCCTGTCTGTTATCTCCGGTTTCGGTCTTTGTATTCAAGCAACTGATAACGCCTAACCTAACCTTACGCACGGTTTTTATTCTTATGTAAATTTAACATACTTTCATCGCGGATGCTGGGTGAATGACATCACGCATGATCATTATTGTTTTAATAATTAATTTATAATTAATGTAAATCTATCGGAAAATTTACTATACATTGACTACCGTGTATGAAATATGAAATTGTACTTAGTTTTGTTGAAATTGCGTGTTACTCGGCTTTAATATTTGATTTAAGGGTCTGCTCCAGTAAACGCGAAAGCAACCGTAAACGTAACCGCTTCTCACTGTATCCCTATCTAAACAGTGCAATTTCTGGCAGCTGAACGCTTTGAAATTGCCTCATTTCAAACCATTTTATAAGTCTATCTTTTGTAATTGAGTGTTGAAAAAAAAAACTGAATATTCTTTATAAAATTTCGGATCCGGCTTGCAAATTATTTTTCATTATTAATTTTTTATTGTGTTAGGAAAAAATTCAAACTTTGTACTTACAAAATGTCAATTACGTAACAAATCAAAAGCATTTAAAAAAATGTAAATTGCAAGAGGGATGTGACTGTGCTTAAAATGAGACATTGCAAACAATTGTATGATTAAAAGTAAACGAAATAAATGGTTTGAAATTTAACATTGCTCTTATGGGATACAAATCCAAGATGGCCGCCACTACAGCAGACCCTTAAGAATTAATTAGAATGTCTGATCAAACGAATCACGTATTATGTAAACTCACCGGATCTAAGTTCGCGCGAGCTGTTACGTTGTTCCGAAAGAGTTCAATTTCAAACCCCAATCAGGAGTAATATCGTTCTGGGCTGTCATGAGCTCCCGTTTGCAAAAAAGTGACTTCCGAAACATGAAAATGCCTTCATAAGTAAAACAATTTTCCGAATTCGTAAAACCTAAAAAGTAGGCCTATCTCAACTATTATGATACAAAAAAAGAAACGGACAATTTGTATCAAAACACGTAATTAAAATCACAAATTAAATATTTTTGTATGGAAATCTACAAAACAAGTGTATATACATAACGGCACATTACAGTCAGGGCACTGATTAGTTGTGTCCTTTTCCTTTTGCTCTTTTGTTTTTGTAGCAAACTTAGCATCGTCTTTGAGACGTTCTTGTTCGTCTTTGTGGTGTGGTGTCGGAAACTGCTGAGGAATCAGGCGCAGTGGCTACTGAGGCCGCCTGGTATGAATACAGAACCTATAATAAGCGCAACGCTTTTGGAGAATAGTCAGCCCGTTTGGTTGCCGTCAAATCGAGCTAGCGCGGCAACTGTTATTCAGCGCTGGCTGAAAATTTCCACCCGTCTGTGACTCATCAATCCTCCGCGCCAGGTGTGAGTGAGACAGAGAATGGCTCGTTCATGCCACACTTGCCGTACCGACGACAGCAGCGCTCTCGCTACCTAGCGGCTGCCGCGCTAAGCTTGCCGGATTCAAATAAAACTAGGCCGAATCTTTAACATGGGCGTTGCGCTTCTTATAGGTTCTGTATTAATTGCATTACTTACTGGTCTCGGGTCAGTATCTCTTTCTTCTCTCTCGGTGTGTGCTGCATCTCAAATAACTGACAAGGTAAATATCTAAATTAAAAGTAAAAATCTGTCCTGACTAAAAAGCTTTTGAAAATGCGATTGTGTAACTACGGATCAACTCTCCAATAAGTCTTGTATAATTTTGTTTACAGATTGACACTACAGAGATGATAGTGCCCAAACACCTGTGCAGCCTTAAAGCCCTGCAGTCTTAACTATAACACAGTTTTACGCCAATAGACGGTGAATCATTTGTTCAAAGATAGAAAACCAAGCCCTCTCACGCCTCTCCCTTCTCAATAAAGGGTATTTTTCTCGCCCATCCTTTCCCATAATCCGCCTAAAAACACTCCAGTGAACTCTTATTAAAAAATATTCCGTTTAAAGTGTCTTAAAAATGAATGAAAGCGGTGAGGGTTGCAAACACTACGAACGACGTTCCAAAACGTCACCACTCCTGTTGTAATATGTGCCAATGACGTCCTAGAACGTAATTATTATTTAAGTGCAGCTTTTTGCTTCTTAATGAATCAAATTAACTGTTGAGTATAATTTAGATCAATAGAAAACTCAGGTAGGCTGAATTAGTATATCAACATGTCTCGTACTTACTATATAACCAATAATAGTTCGTTACAATATAGCAAATTAGTTACATTATTAATCTTGACGTGTCGGATGAAAAGTTTTAAAATTGTGTAATTTCATCCACTCGTTCGAGCGTATAATGTCCATACCTACTGAAGATTGTAAAGCGTACGCTCTGGTTTCGTATCAACACGTAGTTGTTAAAAAAAAATACGGTGTGATATTTGGGGTTTTATGGTGCGCGTAGGCTCACGCTCATTCATTTACGCATCCTACAATACTCGGTTGGAATTTGATGAGCGCGCGTATAAATGCGCCTGCGCTTAGAGCAGACATAAACCGCAACAAGTCAGTCAATGGCTGGAGCTAAGGATCTGCCAAAACTCTCACATGTCGAGGACCGTTACATTTTTACGGTAGGGAGGAGAAGTGAGCGCCTAAGGGCAGTCGACATTCCTCAACCACGCCCCCTTCCCTCCACACTCACTACTAAATACACATAGGTAAGAAATATAGGCTTACGTTTTGTAAAGCGAAATACGATAGAATATTGATCGGGAGTCTATCAAAATATGTACAGTACAGTTAGAGGTTTTGCCGAGATAAATAATTACATTTTACTGAAAATTGCAATCTTTCCATTAAATTGTGTACTCGTATATTTCAAGTAACAAGTGTTCGTCCTTTATGTTTTTTCTATTAAGTTTTAATCGAACTAATTGTTTTGTCAAACTGTATTGTTTTATTATTGTTAAATCAATAATATGTATGTTGTATATACTTTGTATATGTAAAAATTAAAAATCTGTTGACGTATTTAAGTTACAGTTTATATTACCATCTCAAATCAATAAAATTGTTAAAACTGTTGTAAATCTATACAAATAAATAAAACTGAACTGTCTGTGACTTGAAAATATAAGGTTTTACTAAGCTCATATGGTTATTCACAGTACCAAAGCCTTAACACACGTTTATAAATGTTTTGTCTGTCTGTCAGTTTGTTTGACAGGGCTAATCTCCGGAATGGCTGAACCGTTTTTGACGAAACTTTCATTAACACGTAGAGGACTTTTCAGAGAATGTTTTGGGCTACTTTTTATTCCGAAAACAATTAAAATTCCTGTAGAAAAATGAAAAAAATTTAAAAATTATTGACAAAATTAATTAGGGATTTCCTTGACAAATGTTGGGGATATTGCGTGTCTATTTCAACCTGTCTTATATTATGTATGGGCCACACCTACCCCCCCCCCCACCAAACATAGATCTAAGCGCCTCTGTCCTAATCAATCATTATTTCCGTAAAAATTCCTGTTAAAAACAAATTAAAAAGTTATGAACAAAATCTGTAGTTATGAAGTTAGGGATTTTGTACTTTGTATTGGCATTACCATATATGTCGCCGCATGGGGGGGGGGGGGGGGTTGGCGAGCTAAGCGAGCAGGCTCAGAGCCCCTAGTATTACGTATATCTGAGTTAAAACGAGGATTAGCCTGATAAATAATAATGAAATAAATAAGGTAAACTTACAAACAATAATAAGTTACAATAAGGAAAAGTATGCGTCAAGTGTGAATTAAGATCTGAAGGTAATTTCAAATTTGGAATTTTCATAATAGTCGTCAACAATAATATTTCAACAATTCGAAGATATTAAAAAACAAATCTGTCTGGCTCAGTTCATAATTAACTTCTATAAAAATAAACAAAATAGTATTGGGGCATGCGCAAGGTCGTAATGTTTGATTAATTCGTTAATATATTACAGCTGATTTTGCCCATCAGCTGTAATAGTTCAACAACTGTGTCGGCCATTTAAAGTTATGTTTACAAATAAGTTAAGTTTTTTATCAACAACGTAAATGCGAGTGTACGTCCGTAAGAACATGCACACGTACGTACACGACTAACATATAATATAACAGCTGATTTCACCCATCGTCTGTAATGCTTAAACAAAACCCGGCGTAGATTATACTTTGGTGTTATGTTTAGAACTTCAAAGATTATGATTTTTTGTGAAGTTGGTTTTTTTAATATGAGTTGTAGAACTTATGTATGGAATAATACGTTATAAGATTTGCTTTGAGGTTATAAACTGTATATAAATACAACCTATTATCATCAATAAATTCGTTTATACAAATTTAAAGAAGAGGTACATATTCGTTTAACTTCGGAAACATTCGTACAGCTTCGTATCTATACATAATTAATTTGCTAGGGGTTATTTTGTGAATAGAACTCCTACTAGAGTTTTTAACCGATTTTGATGTTTTTGGTGTCATTTTACAGAGCTCACTCTGAAGTTGTGCTTCCCTTAAAATGAGCTCAATGTATGTTAAGGGCTTCGCCCCAGTGGCCCTCAAAGTTGCCATGTTAATCTTATGGAAGGTCAATCTTAATGAAGAAGAAGAAAGATTTCTTTTGATTTTATCAGGGGCACAAAAAACAGCTGTTCGTATGAAAAGCTTAAAACAGCTGATTTTGATCAACAGCTGATTTTGATCAACAACTGATTTGGATAAAAAACTGAATATAATTTTAGGTTAGGTAAATCAAGCAATAGCGAAGCATTGCCCGGTCCACTAGTAACATATAAATATGTTCCATTACTAGTAAGCCCGCGCGAAAAATCACAGATTAGTTAGATACACATCAGAAATACATAATTTTAAGGGGGCACTCCTTAAATATGAATATGGATAAAAATATGGATAAAAATGACAAAAATTACAATGTTTTTGTTTTTTACCTAGTTTTGTTCCCTGTGATTTTCTGAACAATTTCATATATAACAAGTATACATAATATGCTTATAATTAGTTTATTTTATCTAAAAACGAAACGCGTACATGTATATTCTCCATATAACTGAGTCTTTTTCTAGGCCGTTTTCCGAAAGTTTTGTTTCACACGTTTTCATTCACTGTGGCAGACACAACTCAAGTTGTATTTAAGATAGCCTCATATTTTTATTTTTTTATTTTATAGAGGTCATTTCATTGTACAACTTGTAGTATGGATATATATTAGTTCCTATAGTAATGATTTTAAGAAATGATTAAAAAGAATTTACTAAAATGTTTTATAAAAAAATTAAATAACATATTTTTTACAGAAATATTTTATATAATTTAATATCCATACTACAGGTTGTAGAATGGAATGCCCTCTTCAAAATAAAAAAATAAAAATGAGGCTATCTCAAATACAACTTGAGTTATGTCTGCCACAGTGAAGCCTAGTTAAATCCGTAAAAATTACCCCCCCCTCCCCGCGGGAGGGAGGCGGGATGGGGGGCCAACACTTATGGAAAAATCACTATAACCAACACTCATATTATAAAACATAAAATAATTAGGTTTGCTTTAAAAATAAAGAAAATATTTTTAAAGGTAGAGTGCCCCCTTTAAAAAATACTAGTTGAAAACAACAGACTTTATCTAAGTCTACTATGATGACGGTGATTTTTAACTCGGTAATTTATTGTGTACAATTATAAGGATTGTAAAACTGTATGTCTATATGTTAAAATTTTGTATTTATATTCATTATTATATATCCAAAAAAAGATAAAAACATTATGTTCTAATTGCATTCTAACTTCATATTGCTAGATCAAATAAATGATTTAGAAGTTATTAATATTATAATGAAGAAATTAATAAAGGAATATTTTTATATGTTATACGAAGATGTACGAATGTTTCCGAAGTTAATGTCTACCTCTTCTTTAAACTTGTATAAATGAATATATTGATAATAAAAGGTTGTATTTATATTCATTTTATAACCTCAATGCAAATCTTATAACGTATTATAGACTACATTAGTTCTTTGACTAATATTTAAAAAAAATCAACTTCGCAAGACTTGTATTGATTGAAGTTGTAAACATAACCTCAAATTATAAACTACGCTAGGTTTTGTACGTATGTATTACAGTTGATGGGCGAAATCAGCTTTTATATTTGTTGTTACTCACGTACGTACGGACAGACTCGCTTTTATAGGAGTTGAATAATTTCTTCCCTACAATATTAATAACTTCTAAATCATTTAATCTATCAATATGAAATGAAAAGCAATTAAAAGATAGTATTTGTATCTTTCTTTAAATATACACTAACGTATATACATACAAAGTTTCAGGCCTACGTTTTATAATCCTTATAATCGTACACATTTACAGAGTTAAAAATCCTCGTCAGCATAGTTAGGTAGGCCTAGATAAAGTCTGTTGTTTTTAAATAGTATTTTTCAAATGCTGTATTCCTGATGTGTATCTAATTAATCACGGGGGCTTACTAGTTATAGGAATAATAAAGTACACTGACACATCTGATTCGTTCATTTAAATGCAACAAAAAGAGGCGTAAAATCTCGCGTGAAACACGCCACTGTGGTAAATCTAGACTGTTGGAATTTCCGCACACCCATCTTCAAAATATTTAGACTTAATAATACAGAATGTTTTTGTTAAACATTGCCACAGTACTTAATTTGTGAATTACACGCGAAACTTTGTGCATTTCTAAGAGTTCCAAGAACCTATTACGAATAACTTTATTTTGTTTTCTGCATTTTTGCGAATATGTTCTAACAGTGTACTATTTTCAATTTCTGAATTTGGTCTGAAAATTTTTAAACATGTACTGTATGTATCTGTGCATAAACGTATGCAATGCATCTAAGGAGAAATTAATTTCCTAAAACTTTTTATAAATTGTTGATGTTTTGTAATATTTAACAGAAAACCAGTATAAATTAACTGATAGGCCTAATAATGTTAAAAGATAGTTTATTTGAATTAAAACATTGTTTTAAAAATATTTTTCATAAAATCTTTTACAAAATGTTTGATGATAATAATATTTTTCAAACAACCTCCATTTTGAAACGGATGATTGGATTTAATTGCTTATTTTCTTTTAGTTATATCATTGTTAAATTAAACTTCATGCCAAGTTTGAACTCAATCAGTCAAACAGTTCTGTAGATTTCAATTATTTTGTAAAAAAATGGCGGATATCTGGAAAACAAAGCTTTTTCGGGCCTACGATTACATAACACATTTTTCTTATTTTGACCCATAGAACCATTCCCCTAAGTTTGATCCCGTAATTACTTTACACCCTGTATATTCCTAAAATACAACTATAGTAAATACAAATAAAACATGATATAAGACAATCTAATACTCGCTCAAGTACATTAACTTTTTTGTCGCTATGTATTATTTTGTATTTATTGTATATTAAATTAGGTTACATAGTATATTAATTATGTTTTCAAATTTTCCTTGAAACCGGCGATTTGTTCTGGTTATGAGCAATAAAAAATTATTACAATCATACTTAGAGTATTTTTTGTCCCTCCATATGCTCACGTTTTTACAGTATATGAATTGTATTTTAGTTCCACTGTTCATTCAAAGTTAGATTTAAAAAGAAAAACTAGTTTGGCGTTACAAGTTGGTCAAAATTGGCCGATTTACATCAAATGTAGTATGAAAATAATCTAAATTTAGATACAAATTGTAATATTATAATGGTTTTTAATAATTTTTGACAATAATTGAACTGACCTTTTGGTATTAGGCACCTAGTACTTGTTTTCATTAAGTTCAGCCAAGCGGCACTAATTAATTAGGGTCCGGCGGGCGGAAGACCCCAACCTTTTCCTGGTTCAGAGTTAAGCTGTCCGCAACTATAGGTGCGATTTAAGTAATGTTTTTCAGCCTTTTCCAACATTTTAGAATTACTGTATCTCTTCACGGGTTCTTACTTTATTAGAAGTTAAAACAGAATGAAATTGTTAATTGTAGTAAAAAAAAGGTTTAAAAACACATCACACAAGGTTTGGATCTAACACATGGTGTTAGATTTTTTTTGTGGTTCACTTAAGGGTCGGCTCTAGGTGTCGGCCATGTTGGCTAACACTCCATAAGACCAATGTTAAATTAAAATCCAAATTTTTCCTTTATTTTTGGTCGGAAAATTATAAACGATATGTCATTTTAAAACTATGGTCAATATGCATGCAAATGGCTTTTTAAAAACTAAGAAAAATATTTTATTTAATATTTATTAACAATTTAAAACATTGATTTTTAGTATTTTTTTTTTATGTTGTCACTATTAATTATAGCGAAAAACTACCAAGCCATTCGCCTGAAGAATTTCGTCCTCAAGATTTTGGTATTTTTTTTAAAACGATATTTGAACAATTGCGGGTTTTTAATGGATTTAGGCTGAGCAATATCCTTGTAACCTACCGCCGCTATAGGGTGATTTTAAATATTTTTAACGTTGTAATTATTAATTAAAGCGAAAAATTACCAAGCCATTCGGATGAAGAATTTTGTCCCCAAGAGTTTGGTATTTTTAAAAAACGCTATTTGAACAATTGCGGGTTTTAAATGGATTTAGAATGAGCAATGTCCGCGTAACCTACCGCCGCTATAGGGAGTCGCAGGTCGCTTTCTGTTTTACTAGAGCCGACCCTTAAGAGAAGAATATATCTTCTTCGTGTGCTTTATTCATGTCGAAACCGTAATTTTTAAAGGATAATGGAATTGTAAATGTAAACGAAATTAATTATACTCTTTATTGGGATTATAAATAGTTTGTAATTTATTTTATCTACGACCATTGCAATAAACACCAATAACGCTATTACAAGTAACATCAGAAAGAGGTACATTACAAACCAAAAGCCAACCCGATTAGGTAATGATATCTTTACCTAACAGGAGTCACTTTACATAATAGGCTCTAGACCAATGAGAGCTCGTCATTTGACGGAAGTAGAGTTGTAATAAAAATAACGCTATTCGTACATCAGCTGATTGTACCCATACGTTCCGCATGTTAGTGTGTTATTGTAACTAACCTCAAACGTGAGTTGACGCATTCCGCAAACATGAGTGATAGTGATGAATTTTGTTTAACTCCAGAGGAAATTAATACAAAAGCAAATTCGGCTCTGAACAATTTGTTGCCAGAAAAATCTAAATTTCGTTATGAAAAGGTTTATAACCAGTTTATGGAGTGGAAAACTAGAAATGGTGTTAGTTCGATTAGCTCACTATATCTTTACTTCACCTTTTTTAGTATGGTTATGAGTAAAAGGAATGTTAATTTCACTCCTGTTAAAAGGGTATCAAATTGAAGAATTATTACACACTTCTTATTTTTTTACACCCTGTATATTTTTGGTCGTAGATAAAGTAGTGTACGCAACGATTGTATTCAGCCTTTAAGCCACTCGTGAGATATTTAGAACACTCGCTTCGCTCGTGTTCCAACTTACATCTCACTCGTGGCTTAAAGGCCTTCATAATACAATCGTTGCGTAAACTACTATAATATAAATAATATTTTAACATTGACTAATTTTGTTTATGTCTGACTAATTTCTTAAACCTTTGTTATTTAATGGAGTGCAGACAAATCGTTATGGAAGCCGAGGCTCATTGTTTTTGTAGGGCTAGACTGTTTTGTATAGTGAGTTTTATATTTTTCGTGTAAGACATCTCAGTTTCAGTAGACTGCAAATCTCTGGCATAGGCCTACATTGGGATTTAAACGAAAAATACGAGGATTATACCATATTTCGTTATGAAAAAGAAGGGAAGAGGGTGTTGTTATTTTTATTTTCATAGCAGCAACCAGTTGTAAGCAATAAAAGCTTATATGCTTAACCAGCTTTAATAATTTAAAAAAAAAACATATAATCAATTCCTACCGAAATAAAAAGATTATTTCACAGATTAATAGAGAGTGTACGTACGTCCGTACGTTAATATATAAGAGCTAGTTTTGTCCATCAGCTGTTGTACTTCAACTATTATATATTATATGTTTACAACTTTTAAGTTAAATTTTGTGTTGTATCAATATACATCCGATCCTTTCTGTCATGTCAGCTTCCTGACATATTGTATAGATAGCGCATGAGCTCGGTCTGCCTTGGTTAAGAATAATAAAAGTTTAAGTGCCTGTTAATTAACAAATAGGGTATAGGCCTAACAATGCTGAAAACTTGAGCGAATTTTAAAATGCCCATAACATAGTTTTGCCTAAGTGACCGCGTTTATATTTGTGTTTAAAATCGTTCATTTAAGCAGGCCTTTGATTAAAATGTGATTTTTTGTTTCGTTTTCCAAAATTGATTTCAGGTCTTTCAGTAAGATGTTAATTGCTACTCATTTCTGTCGTGTCTGCTTTCTGGCTCAAAACTTTTAAGACGAAAAAATTGTTGTGATTTCTAAAACAATCCACTTCGGTACTTGCTAGGTATTCACTTTTTAAATTTTAAAACCAGAAACGTCAGCTTTATAACCCTCTAATTGGGCATTATGTTATTATGTTCACCCCCCCCCCCCTCACAGTCTCAGTATGTTAACGACCACGGTTGAAGATCTGTTAAATTAAAAAAGATTAGAATCTTTACTAACTAAATTATAGTTTAGTATCAATTACTTCAGGCCGAGAACACGGGTGTCTATTCAGGCACGTATGTATAGCTTCTAATAAATAACAAAATTTGTAACTTTGATGAACCCTTCCTAAACATTTTAGCGCCTCTGTTCTGTTTAGAAGTGCTTCAATATTGTTGTTTTCCTTCAATATTTACTGATGTAATATGTCAAACAAGGACGGCTTTTAAATTGCATATACAATCTTTTGAAGGCAGTACTCAACTGAAATGGCTTATGAATGTAATAGTGAATATTTTTGCTAGTTATAACTTAACAAAAAGAACATTTTTCTTTAAACTTAACAAATATTACTCTTTAATGTAGAAATATGTTCATCAAATAATCTTTTAATAATCTACAAGAAATGAAATGTTTTTATAATAATTTTCGTTTACAAATAACCTCTTATAAATGGTATTTGTACAAATTAAAAATGCATACGTGTACAAATCGAAAATTGCATCACATGCAAATGTAAGAGAAAAGTGAAACTTTGAGTTTTCAGTAAAAACAAATGAAACACGTTAAGAATCGATATTTTAGTTCAGGCGGAACAAACATGAGTTTAATTATATAGGTATTTGTTTTTGTCTCTTCAAATGCTTTATTACATGTTCAAAATTAAGATTTGATTATCACAATTTAAACAGAATTAACAGGTGATGGTAATGTTACTTATTTCATTCGTAACTCGTAAATAAAATAATACGTATTAACAAACTTTAACAGAGTCGAATATAATAACTAGTAAACACACACACACTGCAAATAGTGATAGCCTTTACATTTACGAATACAGTTTACTTTTTGTGATAGAATAACCTTAGTAAATGGCAGTTTATATTTAAATTTTATTTAAAACATTAAAATCTATTAAACAATAATTTTGAAAACAATCTTGTGAGAAATAAATGCACAAAGTATCAGCTCTCTAGCTTTAAGGAAAGTGCAATAGTCAGTATTTATTGTTTTAGAGGATATTACTAAATTTTCACAACTTAGCAGAACGTGACAAAATGTAAAACTGGTTTATTTCTTATATGTATCTTGTAAGAAATAAATGTACACATTTTCAGCTTGGAAAGTATAACAAATAATATTTATTGTCCTAGGGGTTGTTTCAACCCTTGAAGGCCAAATATTTAAAACCCTCTTAGAGCGAGAATATGTGTACCAAATTTCCCGTTCCTAGGCGGTATGGTTTTTGAGATATATAACAAACAATATTTATTATTTCAGGGGTTGTTTCAACCCTTAAAGGCCAAATATTTTAAACATCCTTTTTTATTTCGATTCTATCACATATGAGCAATATGTGTACGAAATTTCACGTTCCTAGGCGATATGGTTTTTGATATATAAAACAAACAATATTTATTGTTTTAGGGGTTGTTTCAACCCTTTAAGGCCAAATATTTTAAAATCCTTCCTTTGAACGCCTCTAGCAACTATGAGCAATGTGTAGCAAATTTCACGTTTCTAGGCTTTATGGTTTTTGAGACATATATTATAACAAACAATATTTAATGTTTTAGGGGTTGTTTCAACCCTTAAAGGCCAAATATTTTATAATCCTTTTTTAGTGTGCCTCTATCATATATGAGCAAAAAACGAAATTTCACATTCCTAGGCGGTCTAGTTTTTTATATAAAACAAACAGTATTTATTGTTTTAGGGGTTGTTTCACCCTTTTAAGGCCAAATATTTTAAAATTCTCCCTTTGAGCGCTTTTAGCGCTTATGAGCAATATGTGTAGCAAGTTTCACGTTCCTAGTCGATATGGATTTTGAGACATATAATATAACAAACAATATATAATGTTTTAGGGATTGTTTTGACCCAAATATTTGAAAATCCATTCTTAATACTTTAAAACAACTTAAACCAAAAATTATAGTGTGCTAGTCTTTGAAAATGTAAATAGAGAGCAGTTTATCTCTTTCGAGCGTTCGGAGGAAAGACAATGTGTTTACTGTTGTCTGTTGTTTGAATTTCTTTGAGTGCATGGGTTATTTTTATCACATCTACGGAAACTTTTAATATTTTGAAATATAATTTAGATATCACTTACTTATTGTAATTATTTATATGCTTGTTGTTCCACTGTTCTAGATGGTTACTAACGGAACATGTGAATCAATACAAAGAGAGAATCTCAAAAATGAAAACAATGCTGAATTGGCAGAGCGAGATATGTTCAGTATCTTTAACAGTTCTCCGCATACCAATAATTATGCTGATTCTGACAAGGATAAAAAATATCCACGCTCAACATACTTGAGCCCTTCACACCAACGTTCCACAATAACATCACCTCCCAATTGTATCAAACCTCCGCGAAGGCCTCAGTGTCAGGGCTACAGCCCTGCTCAGTGTCCGGTTCGTAAGCGTAAGACATGCTGCAGTCGCAACCAAAATAGATTTTAAGACTACTACTAAGTACCAAGTAGTAAATGAGCACCGATCATGGTCCCCAGAACACTTTTTCAGGTGTCATTAAAAATTATATATATTTATGTATACAGGGTGATTTTTTTAAATGGGCCACCATTGGCATCTCAGAAACTATAAAAGTTACAACAATCTTTAAAATGGGGGACCTTCCCTACTTTTTCCCTTACATTAAAAATACAATATTAACATTTCTAAAAACTCCGCCATTTTTCCAATATGGCGGCCAACTTCATTTTTTCAAATGGAAACCCCCATTTTTTATGTTGAATTTCGATGAAGGATACAAATTTAAGACATTTTTATTCCTTTCTATTTTTTCCTAAATCCAATCGTTTATGAGCTACAGCCTCTCAAAAATTTTCTATTTTATGTGATTTTTTTAATTGGGCCACCATTGGGATCTCAGAAAGTATTAATTTTACAGCAAACTTTAAATGGGAAACCTTTCCTTGTTTTATGAGAAATTATTGAAAAAATGAAGTTGGCCGCCATATTGGAAAAATGGCGGAGTTTTTGAAAATGTTAATATTGTAGTTTTAATGAAAGGGAAAAAATAGGGAAGGTCCCCCATTTAAAGATTGTTGTAACTTTTATAGTTTCTGAAATGCCAATGGTGGCCCATTTAAAAAAATTACCCTGTATATGTGTTCGCATTCTAGCGGCCACATTTTAAGTCCGATTTGGTCCAAATTTAGTGCGCACGTTGGTTGTCTACGTCGCTCGGGCGAGTTCGATAGCCAAAAAAATCCGACAACTAGAAGTGTGTTTTTTGACCGGAAGTAAATTTTGTTTGAAATTTTTCGTACGAGAATGTAACCTTTTTAGAGCTTTTTCTAAAAATGTAAATTTAGGACGTTATTCTGCACATTTTCGTTTTTACACGACTTTATAGCTAGCTTTATAGTGGTGGATTTTACCGTGGAGTCATCTTCTGATCGAGTTTGTACCCTGCGAGCGAAGCTAAGCCATAACCCGAGGCCGCAAGGTCGAGGTGCAAACTCGAAAAGTGCATTTTTCTGATGCGAGTGGAAAGAAGGAGTGCGTGAGTCAAAGCTGGAGCTTAGGTGCAAACAAATTCTACTAACATATTTCGTACACAGAGGCAGATAGTCAGGGCCGTCGTGGGTAAACCAATTTCCCAAACTGTTGGTTCAAACCCTAAAACATATTTTGGAAATTTGCTCAACTCACGTCAGCGCTTCAGCTGCTTTATCGAATTATTTTAATACTTTATACATTGTTTTTGTTTGTTATATTTTTTCTTTATTACTTCTGGCGTTATTTCAGGGATGTAGGAGAAAATTATATTTGGTTTAACCTTATATCTTTTGTATAAATACGTTAGTGGTAAATTAATTGCTTTTTCTTGATGTTGTAGAGTTTATTTTCCCTCGCTCAAACATATATGATGAGATGGCCGGTGACTACGCCACGTGAAACAGTGTGTTGCTGAGTTAAGATACAGTTTTGTGTCATACGTATTATATGTATAGATTTTAAAATTTACTTTTTCAAAATTTAAATTCCGTGATTGATTTATATTTTATTAAAAATAGATTAAACAAATAAAACTATTTTAATAGAGGAGGTAGAGTAAGGAAACTTATCTGTATTGTGTGACTTTAAAACGGTATAAACTCAGAGGAAGTGTATTCGTGGTGGTAACTTAAGGGTAAATGCTCCTCTCGTATTAATTGGTCTATGACGTGAGAAAAATCAACTTTACCCTAATTATTCGATTGTTTTTGGTTTCTCGATTATTTAGAAAACTGAATTACAAAGAAATTGTAATAAATGTTCTATGGCGTTTCGTTATAAATTTTTAACATCATTTCCAAACACATTGAGAAAATGGCGAACGATAATAAAATTGAACGTCTTCCATTTTTAACCCCCAACTTATAACTTATATTTTTGTATAAGTTTAACGTGTGTATCTGTGTGTCTGTCTGTGGCATCGTAGCTTTCAAACGAATGAACCGATTTGGATTTAGTATTTTTTGTTTGAAATGTGTCTTGATCGAGAGTGTTCTTAGCTATGATTCAAGAAAATCTACATTTAATTTTTGTATTTAATATGAAGTTAAAATCTACATTAAAATTTTGTATTTTATACCAAGTTAAAATCTACATTTAAAGTTTGTATTTAATATTAAATTAAAATCTACATTTAAAGTTTGTATTTTACGTCAAGTTAAAGTCTAAATTTAAAGTTTGTATTTTATGTCAAGTTAAAATCTACATTTAAAGTTTGTTTTTATGTCAAGTTAAAATCTACATTTAAAGTTTGTTTTTCATGTCAAGTTAAAATCTACATTTAAAGTTTGTATTTAATATCAAGTTAAAATCTACATTTAAAGTTTGTGTTTAATATCAAGTTAAAATCTACATTTAAAGTTTGTATTTTATATCAAGTTAAAATCTACATTTAAAGTTTGTATTTAATATCAAGTTAAAATCTACATTTAAAGTTTGTATTTTATGTCAAGTTAAAATCTACATTAAAAGTTTGTTTTTTATGTCAAGTTAAAATCTACATTTAAAGTTTGTATTTTATATTAAGTTAAAATCTACATTTAAAGTTTGTATTTAATATCAAGTTAAAATCTAGATTTAAAGTTTGTATTTTACGTCAAGTTGTTAAAATCTACATTTAAAGTTTGTATTTTATGTCAAGTTAAAATCTACATTTAAAGTTTGTTTTTTATGTCAAGTTAAAATCTACATTTAAAGTTTGTATTTAATATCAAGTTAAAATCTACATTTAAAGTTTGTATTTAATATCAAATTAAAATCTACATTTAAAGTTTGTATTTAATATCAGGTTAAAATCTAAATTTAAATTTTTTATTTTATATCAAGTTAAAATCTTCATTTAAAGTTTGTATTCTAGCTTCACAGTAGCTTTACTGCAAGTTAATCCAAATCTACACAGCAAATTCATGAAATACAATTTCTAAATTAATTTTATAATAGTTCAAAAACTATATACATTTTGGTATAGTAACATAATTTGTTAAAAATTTATTTCCAATACTCCAATGTATTTTTTTTATACCATACTATTTATTTGAAGATTAGTAAACAAGAATGTGTATTACAAATACAATACATTTTGTCCACTCCGAATAATAGTTTTGTACTACGGTTCGTATAACAACAACTAGTAATTTATTCTGAATCAAACTAACCCTTATATATTATTTCTGAAAGTGTTTTTTGTCGCTAAGTGATATCTCCTTTAATTCTTCATCAAAATTAATTATTCAAGCATAATTGTAAAACTTATGTTTCCCGCTATTGACAAAAAATAGACAAACAGCTTAAAATTCGTGTTTTTGTTACAAAAGTGTATCAAAATAACTTGTATATTATGCTTCATATGGTTCCATCTATTAAAAATCTGTTTAACTAACATGACAGCTGCTTATTAGATTGTTTAAATTCTGTATACAAGTGTAATCTATCTCGCAAACCAATCAAATTAAATCAATATAAAACGGTCTAAACTGTTGATAAACGTAAATCAATGTTATCAATGTAAATAAATAATTAACTTAATTAAATCAACGTATTAAATCAGGCAAGTACTCCTAACTTGCTAAATATTCGCACGGGTCAGCTAGTATTCAAATTAATACACATAATTTGTTTTAAAATACATTTTTTATAATTTAATTATTTATTTATTTGAGATATATGATTTATAAAAACAGATTTTTCAGAACAAGCTAATTCCATAATTGCAATTAAAATCCTTTTGTTAAGTTATATATGTAGAACAATTTATATAAACCAAAATTTATATTTCCTATGAAATTCTGGAAAAGCTAAACTTTCAGTGGAAAAGTTGTAGTAAATTTTTTTTTTTTAATTTAAAATGAGACTTTGTAAGCCTTTATCGGTGCGTTTTTGCCTGAAAAAAAATCGGAAAACCACGGAATTTTTTAGTTTTGGAGTAATTTATGCGTTTGTAAAATTCAAGCTTTGGAATTATTTAAAATGACAGTTAATGGCATGTAGATTAACCATGCACAAGGTGGGTCCTGCCTGATATGTTGATTTTGCATAATAACAGTTTAAACAATTTGGAACATTATCTTGAAAAATAAAACTAAATGAATTGTTTAGGCCGATTAACATTTTTCAAACAGATTCTGAAAGTAGAGATCATGAGCTTCAAAAAATAAATTTTCGATCTCCGTAACAATGCTGAGAAGTTGGTCAAAAGTGGTGCCGAGCATGATCGTAATTCTTCGGAGTCTGGTAGAGCAGAGTTGGAGGGTGAACTTCACCGCTGCACTATAAGCAATGACTACATTTTTTATCAATAAGACGACAAGCGCCAATGTTAAAAATTCAGACCAGAGAAATTCAGGTATAAAAGTGTTTTTGACCCATCGGCCGCTAGGATTCGACGGTCACGGTCACATGACAGTTAGTTCACAGTCGAACCCCCCTTTCCTCCTCCTCCTTTCCTAAATCCTCCTCTTTCCACCCTTTACTTGTCTCACACTCGGCCGGCAAAACGCGCCCTGAGAGCTCCTAGCGACTGATGGCGCAAACTCACTTGTAACCTACTTTCCTGGTTTGAATCCTACCCATTTAAACTGTCCGTCTTATTGATATGTAATCATTGCTATAAGTTAATCAGTAAACTAATCAGATTTAAATGCTACCACATTTTAATCATCCAAGAATGATGTTTAAATTGTTTTTTTACTTCCCTTAATACCCTTCGTTTAATTTTAATAAACCTAATGTATGAACTATTACATTAATAAACTATTAAATCACATTATAAACTATAGCAATTATTGAATTACTTTTAAAGCAGTTTGTTCAAAATTAAATTAAGATTAAATAAACAATGACTACGTTAATTTACATTACCAATATACGCATTAGTTTTTATTTCTTGTAAGCGTTTTATTTCTTTTGACCTTACTAAATATTTAATTAAGTGATTGGTTGAATTTTAATTTACAAGGAATCTGTGGAATATTTGTGAAGCATATAAAGCATATTTATGTTATTTTATATATTTAGTTAATTTTATTGTGATCAATGTTTTTTGTTGAAACTACTTGTAGGCAGAGTGCATACAATAAAACATTTTTAATGTTATAGTGTCAGAACCACTTTTAATTACATATCAAACTTATTTTCAACAAAAGAACAGTAAGTATTCAATAATTATAGTAATGACAAATTGTGGCAGCTCAATTTGCTGGTGTAACAGTTAAATAGTTTTATTTTGTATAGTTAATTGTATCAAACTTGAGACAATTTATCTTGAGACAAAGTTCAGTATAAAGACACTCGTATCAACGTTTATTTAAATTTATGTACATATTTCTGCGTTTACTATTATTATTATAACGAGTTATGTTTTCTCCCTATATTTATTTCTAATCAGATATTTTAATATTTGAATGCCTAGTAAGTTTAAATAAGATTTGAAATAATGCAGCGGTATTCACAGTCGTAGTCGTCAAATAAAGTCCGTGTCTACATTGGCGGCAGATTTATTAACATTAAATAATTTCCTATCTCATGAAAGTAGCTATTGTGAGTTCAGTTATAGGTGGAGTTAATATTTCTAGCATGCAAGTCTGCAAAATACAATACAATTTAGATAACTGACATTTAGTAAAATTTTGGTATTTCTGTTTTCAAAATTAGTTTAATAAATATGAATTGTTCATATTTGTATTGTTTCCTCTGCAAATATGTTTAAACTACCATTTTTGTTATATGTATCAATAGAAAACAAACCATTAATAGACATAAATTACCATTTTTCTTTATATGACCATTAATAGAATTACCATTTTCCTTTATAGAAAACAAACCATTCATAGACATATATTACCATTTTTCTTTATATATGTATCAATATAAAACAAACCATTAGTAAACATAAATTACCATTTTTTTTTATATGTATCCATACAAAACAAAGCATTGTAGGCACATGTTAAATTATCATTTGTCTTTATATGCTGACATACTCATAGAAAACAAAGCTATTTATGACATATAAATACCGTTTTCCATTACATGTATCCACAAAAAACAACCTTTCTTTATATGCATACATAGAACACAAAGTGTTTTAGGAGATACGTTTAAATTACCGTTTTTCTATATGTGTATCCATAGAAAACAAAGTATTTTGGGACATATTATGTTTAAAATACCATCTTTCTTTACATGTATCGACAGACAATATTTTAGGACATATTATGTTTAAATTACCATTTTTCTTCATATTTATCTATACAAAAGAAAGTATTTTAGGACATATTATGTTTAAATTCCCATTTTTCTTTATATGAATCCTCAGAAAACAATATGTTGACACATCCATAGAAAACAAAACAATTAATTTATGACATATGTTTAAATTACCGCTTTTCTTGCCATTTAATTACCATTTTTGTATATGTAGACATATCCATAGAAAAAAAAAAGAAATTTATAAAATATGTTTAAATTACCATTTTTCTTTATATATGTAGGACTATCCATAGAAAACAAATCAATTTTTTATATATGTTTAAATAACTATTTTTTTTTAATTTGCTTTCACTTTGTGTGTAGATTTTGTATAAGGAAATACAACGCACTTGAGCTTAAAGTGACGTCAAAAAAGTAACTCCCCTTTTTTTGGAAAAGAATTTCAATTCGCAATATCGTACCATTGGTCCTAAGTAAAGTTTCTTTATCTAACTCTTTGAGATTCCCAAAACCACAAAACAATGTATCTAGAGCAAATATTTTATAGATTACTTAATCAAATTAAGAGTAGCCTATATTAAATATATATATTACAACGATCCGTGTGTAGCAATCCTCTGTTCGGGAGCCGATTCTACAACGCAACGGTACGTGCCCAACTTATCACCTACCGGTACTGAAAGACATGCTAGGCAATCTCTTTTGTACGGCCTAGATGCAACTGGTTGCCCAATGTTCAATTCTATAAATATTTTGATTAAAACTCTATTAATAAACAACTTCCAGTTATATAATTTAATTTTACTATAAAGTACGCTTAGCTCAGAATTAATCATATTACTTTGATTTGATATTTCGAACCTCTGAGTCGTGAGTACACTGAAAGTGAACTTATAACTTGTCTTATTGGTGCTTCGGATATTACTACAACTAGACACAATTAAAATCTTTAAATAATGGATGCTACTATGACTGGATATGTAAATAACAGGCAAGTTATTACTCTCAACTTTTCCCATGAAATAATAATTCATTTTATTCAACTAAAATTTCAAAACAAAATTAAAATTTTTCATTATAAACTCTTAACAAAATACCAATTAAGCACAACTTAATATTAACTTAAATTTAAAGTTAATTAACTTATCAAGCTTGGCAGACAGAACGATTCAATCAAAATACTTTATTATATTTTTACCCCCTATATACATTTAATGTAATTTATTCAAATTCTTTATTTGATTATTATTATTATTTTATATTTAAATGAATTTACTCTTATTTTATTTGATCTATTAAAATTATACCAGAACTCAAAACATAATCCTACTCAAACCAGTACCTAATAAATTTATATGAATTTATTTATTTATTTTCAGGCAAAACTATATATATGGGGAACCACGTACAATCGCTTTCACAGACCTTATGTGCTTTATTTTACCAATCCGCCGGTGTTGGGATGTTGCTGGATGTTGGCTAATAGCGGCTTGTAGCTCGGACAGCTAGAAGTCTCGCTGCTGAGGTCTAATGGTGGTGACACCGCCGATGATTTCTTCAGGCAGCGAGCTGATCCCTGTTGTCGTCATGCTGGATTACAGATATAGTTGGTTTGTAGATGGATTCTTGTATGGAAATAACAGATGAACTCAAGTTGTTTTACAGATGAATTCTGGTAGATTCAAATCGATCCTTAGATTCCCTGGTTCGGTTTCCCAGCAGTTATTCTCTCATGTCCGTTTGGCTCGCCTTGTAGATTCCAGGATTCCCAAATTGAAGTCAATTTTGTGTCAACTCATTTGGTTAGCGATGCACTGTTTCTTAAATTTGCAGGCGTTTAACATGCAGAAATATCTCTTCAACATTTGCAGATTGTTTACAGTTGAAACTCGTGAAAAACTAACTCCAAATAACCACTCCAAACTAATATTCAATTATAACTTGTTTCGAGTATATCATTTGCAATACGTAGTAATACGTAAAAAATAAGTTAACATTTTAAGAATAAAATATTATAAGAAGATTATAAGTACGTTTTATAAAAATAAAATTTTATAAGTTCGCAGAAGCTCTTTTTATAGGGTTTTTGACACTAGTCCAGGTGTAACCTTCATGACTTTTTACACTAGACTCCATTTAACCCTTTTTTCCCTTTTTTCGAGTGAATCTCTTTTTTTATATATGCTTGTAGTAATTTATTAATTAATTTGTTTAATTAATAATACAGTATTTTAATTTTCCTTAATTTCCTTGAAAACCATTGTTTTAGTAAAACTTGTTTTCTTACTTTGGCTGGCGATCTATAACGTGTTCTCTTAACCTGAACTCAATTTCCCATCGTTCCTTTGGTTTTTCTTATAACTTTTCACTGCGTGATCAAATTTTCTTTTGAGTGATATTTTCTTACTCACGCCGTTTTCTTTCGCTACGAACTCGAATGGTTTCCGCCCCGACGTGGTTTTCCGAAGAGAAGTCTTTTGTTTAACACTTTTTGCAACTTCGTCTTTTCACACTTTGTAGCAGTCTTTGATACTTTGCACTAGCCGCAGTTTCTCGTCGCTCGGTTATTTGCAGGTAATGGTTTAGGATTTAGCAATTTTCTCGAATTTTATACTGTACTTTTCTTTTTTTTTTAATTTAACGCGAAATTTATTTGAGATACTGGTTGCTAACAATACAATTATATCTAATACTTAATTGCCTTTACCTTTTATAACTTTCCAAAACTGTAATTGTTTCTATTTACTTTTGAACGGTGTGATTTTTCTCACCTTCTCAATTTAATTATGTTTACTTATTTTATTACATTCATTTATAAAACTTAATCTTTTTATAATGTATTACTTTAATTAAAATTTTTTTTTAAATTTCTGTAGCCAAGTGAACTTTGTCACTTTAACTAACTTAATTAATATGCAAAATTCCCATAACCTTTGTTTGGTCTACCTCCGTAGATTCAAAAAATAGGCCACCTTTCTTTTTGTCTTTTGAGTAAAATTGAAATGTTCCCTTAACCTTAACGTTAAATTACTTAAGCATTATTAACTTTTATGATTTGAGCCTTACACGTATATTAAGGTATACGTATATTAGTATACACGTATACTAAGCCTACGTGATTAGCACAATGCATTTAACCATGAAAAACCCAAATTCAAAAACTTCTAAATCCCCGTATTCACATAAAAATCATCATTTCGAGCCTACGTTAATTTTACTTCGTCGACTTGTCCAAGTCCTACAATCAGGGCCGGATTTCCCAATAGGCCCGGCAGGCCCGGGCCTATGGGCGCAAGCTCCCAGGGGGCGCACGGCCGAGAGAAAAAACATTTTTTTAAATATCTAGAAGTAAAAATAAATAGCCATAACTTAACATATTTTTTGAATTGATTACAAAAAAATCATTGAAGTTCATTGGATCAAATAATTGTTGGTAAAGTTAAACTATTTTTCAACATTACGCATCAACTTCTTTACAACCTATTTCTGAGATTAAACCTATTTTATAATGTATTACAGAGTTGTTTTATTTATTTGCCCAAATGACTAAATTGAACAAAACCTAAGTTATGAACATAGCAATGGCCATGTTTTGTTGGGAGAATGCTCTGCGGGTTGGATCGTTTTGTTTCAGTCCCACAAACGTGAGCTCACTATTTAATACATAAAATTACTAAAAGTGTTTTAAGACGGCGCATTTTGTTAAGCCCAGAACCAAGTAAATTACTCAAAAAACTTGCAATGATAAAATTGCATCGTGGAGTGGTGTTTAAGCAATTAACATATAGGCCTGATACAATGTTTTAATAAAGGTTTTTGGGGAATTAACTTATTAGGGGGCGGAAAAAATTGTTGGGCCTAGGGGCGCCAAAATGCTAAATCCGGCCCTGCCTACAATCTTTGCAGATAACGCCCTTCTCGCTTGAACTTGTCCTACTTTGCTCTACTTACGTGCATCACTATGTACAGGCAACGATGCTAGTTTAGAAAAATCGACTTTTACAAGCTTTTGCAAATTTTGAAATTCCAAATCCTACACGAGCCCTCCACCTTACACAATATTTTGAATAAGATAAAAAATAAACTAGCTAAACCTATAAATTGCTTAACATTTTTCAATACATATTTTTAAATTCAGACTTTGGCACATTTTTTGAAGTCAGACTAGCTCATTTAAAAAATTCAGACTAGCAGATTTTTTTTTAAATTCAGACTATAGCACATTTTATTAAATTCAGACTAGCACATTTTCTTAAATAACCAATATCTCCTAACATTGTATTGCACTCGTGAACTTAAAACCTGTTATAGGAAAGAGTCCTATAAAATCAAGAGAGTCTTTACTGTGGTGTGTCTGATATAACGGTCAGTTATTTTAATAATAATTAATCAAAAGTATTTGGTTGTTTTTTGTAGAATTTGTACAGCTACCTAGTACCTTAAACGTGCATTATATCTGTAGGCATTCCTACAATTATTATTTTGTATTAGTACAAACTTTAAACTGAAATTTTGTTAATTGTCTTTCATTTCTAACAACTATTTTATATAAAACATAAGTGAGTTTATAAGTGTCAGTAATAATTACTTCTTTGGCCCCTGTATTTATTTGTAATTAGTTGTGCAAATATTTGTAGATTTAATTTCCATAC
>JAGFPH010001776.1:223865-246938 GCA_018207615.1 Philaenus spumarius | reverse complement strand
TATATTAAAAAGTTGGGTTATGCTTATTTAGTAATCACTATTAATATTTATAATTATTAATAATAATTCGTTTTAGAATAACCAAATCATTGTCAAACCCAGGCCACCACAATATTTGGTTACCTCAAAATGTTAAAACATAAAATAGAATAGACCAAAACTCGCCATAATTCTCAGAATTATCAAAAATGTCTTATGACATGAGATCTCATTGCGGAAAAAATCAAATGTCAAGCTTACTCTTTTAGAATCAAAATGTGTACTTATAAAAACGTTAAGGTGAGAATTGGTCTCAAACATCTGTTATTACCTATTATCTGCTATTCTCCCCCTATAGCACTGGTATCATCGGATATTATAATTTGCAAAGCCCAAAATAAGCATAGATGAAATAAAATTAGTTATAATTTCCCTACCTGTTTTTCCTTGTGTTTTACTTGCAGATATTATTAAAGGCCAGAAATAGTGTGGACGTACTGGAAATCCGTGTTTAATCATTTCTTTCATAAGTTGTATACTAACATCCTGTTGATTCAGCATCAATGCATATTCTGTAGCTTTGACCAAACTTCTAGGAATGTGTTTAGATAGTTCATTACAAATTTCAATCACGGTTTTTACTCCCTGAAAAGTTTTATTTGTCATTGTAATAAATGTAGTCAACTTCCTTACTTACAAACTCAGGTTAAAGAATGAGGGTGTTTCGGAACTGACTATCATTACTTTAATTAAATGTACTTTAATGTATTGTTACTTAGCCAAAAATTATTCCCAATATCATTACTCAGCAGCCATTTTGTTTTGTTTTTCACTTAAACTTGTATCTCAAAAACAGACTGATATACTACGTTAAAATTTTTAAGGAGTTTTATAACTAAAGGCCAAACTAAAAAAAACATAATTTGTCCTACCCACCCAATTCAAAATGAAAGCCAATTAAAATCTTTGATTTTGAATATGTTAAGACCATTGACTTTACAAAACCATAAACTATTTACAGAAAATTCAATTGAGACAAACAATTTTTCTTTTTTAATGACCAACAGTTCTTGAGTTTTTCAACATGAAACATTTTAAATATCCGTCATTTTAATTTAGGTAGATAGTTGAAAAAACTTTATTTTTAATTAATTAATTTATATTATTCATTTTTTGCAGTTTTATTTTCATTATAAAACTCCCTGCAAATTTGTAACTAGTATATAAATCGGTATTGGAAATACAAATTTATGAAAAAAAAAAACAAAATGGCTATTGTGTTATTTCAAACATTTTAATAATGACATTGTGAATTGGCTTTGGCCGATCTAACAGTTCAAAGTTCTGAAACATCCAACATTAAAAACATATCTATTTTCAAACGTAAGTCGCTAAAATAATTGGTTGCTTGAAATTGGTTCCACTAATTTTGATTAGTGACAAATAACCACATTATGTTCCTGCAGTTTAGATACTTGATCAAAAACTAGTAGTTGTAATGTGCGTGAGTCTTGAATGGTAAATAAAATTATATTTCATATATATTTTAAAAGGCTATATAAAAAACCAACTGCTAATGTTTGTTTGAAGATTTAATTTAGGTTCATCCAACAAAGTACTTGCGATGTCATGGACTCTCCTCCAGATAAAATAGATTGGTATGTAATTCAATAAACAAAAGTTAGGCTAGTCCTAGCCACATTTATAATAAACAAAAAATAATTAATTCTTTTATTTTGTAACTAACAACAATGTTATAAAAAGGTGCCTGATGCCAGCTAATAATTTAAATTAAATGTCAGTAACATTAATTAAATACATAAATTTGTTTGTTTATGTTTGCATTTTACCTAACATGTCATAGTTTTCAGAAGTTGATTTATATCTTCAAAACGTCATAGTATACTGTTTTTAATACATAAAAGATGGCAAATGTGAAAACAATTCATATCAACAAAATTCAACATCCATCATAACCAAATAACTTATTTCAGAGAATCGTTACACGGATCAAAGCACAATTTTTGAACATTCCTTTTTTCACAGGAACCCTAAAATACAGCGTAATAAGTACAATCAGTGTAACGATCTCACTGAAAAATTCAGGTAAAATCATTATAATATGATCACATAGCTTACTGTGTTAGATTTTAACAGCTCTTCTATAAAAGATTCACCAAACAGGTTTTCATTATCAGAAGTATGTTTTGCTAATGTTGTTAATACAATCATGGCAGCCTGTGGATAGCCTAAATGGACAAGCTGTATGCTTGTGTTATTGGCTTGTAGAATCCCTTCAGCTGACCAGTCTCCAATACTGAGAACCTGTAAATTAACATTTTAATTATGATAATTTAATTAATAATAATTAACAATAATTTTAATTATAATTACTGTACCTTTAAATTATACGGGCTCCCGGAGTCTCTAAAAGCAAAAGAAAATTACTAAAATTTTAAGAGGCACTTAAAGTGTTATTGTTGAGTGGATGATTAATTAGGCCTGCAATAAACTGTGCCCTGGTGTTGTGGCTTGTTTTCAGTATATTAATTTGACTACAAACAGATGACTGATTAGTGATTATATTTATTTATTTTGTTATAGAAAACTATTTATACTTATTTATTTTGTTAGAGATGGTTGTAAATATTTATTTATCTTTTGAAATTTGTCAACCTATTATTAATGCCATATAAAGTTGAATGTATAGCTTGAAATATTTAATGTATTTGTTTTACGGAGCTACTAATTTATTATTATATAGACTCTTATATTGTCTATTTAAAAGTAGCCTATTTATGTTTAAATGAAATACAAATTATGACTATAGCCATACATTGTATTTTGTCAATGGTTGAAAATAAATAAAGTTTATAATTACTTTTCAAATAACCCAGTCACTGTAATGTAAATGACTTTATGTTTATGAACACAATTTGTAAAAATTATATAAAATTTACACCATAATTTCTCACATCTATCTTGCTTAGGCTATATCCTTGTTTAGGTTTTGCAATAGTGAAAGGGTTTACAAATATTGGAGCCTGAATATTATAAAATATAGAATGATTTTAATACAAATTTTGAATGTTTTGTTAATAAATATATGTTTAATTTAAATGTAGCTTTTCTTCTTCAAGAAATAGAAGCTGGGTGGTAACCAACAGAAAATAGACATGCTGGATCACTAAAGTATTATAAAAGTGTTTAGAAACATACTACAAATTTTATTAGACATCAAAATGTAATTTAAATATACATTTTACAGGTTATTGGAAAAAATATAAAAATATTTACAGAATGATTATTAGGGAAGCTAAAGGAAATAACATAAATAAATTGAGAATGATTCAGAAAATATTGAAACAACTTGGTCTGAAATGAAAAAATATTACAGCTACAAATTCAGTTATTGAGTTAAAGGTGGGGGTTTATCATGTTTCGGTCCTATAGATATTACAAATCTTGCTTTTAACACATGCTTCACCTGTTAAAAGCTGTGTTAGTAGAACACTAAAGATACAAAACTTGTAAGCGGATGAAACCTTCAAATAAATGTGTTCAAAAATGCGACTACATTGATGAAATTTCAACGAGGCTCTTAAAACAGTACTCCTTAGAACTAGCAGAGCCACTGAGATATTTAATAAATTTTATCATTTTCTGTTGACTATTTATCCACACCTTTAAGTATGGTATATTCAAGTGGAGTAACTCTTACAAAGGGCATTTCAGCGAGGGCGATTGCTGGTAAAAAAGGATAGAAAATGCAAAAATGGAATCAAGGATGAAAAAATTACAAAAAATGTTTACTACTTTTTATGTAGACCTAAAGTTGAACTTTTATTTTTCGTAACTAAACATTTTTTGTTTCTTGAGCTATCAACTTTGTAAATGTAACATCTATCATTTTTTTACTGGCAAATATATAAATTCTTTGAACCTTTCTCTACAAAAAAGCTAAGAAACACTTTTGGATTGGGGTTCATTTACTATTTTTGGCGAATTTTTGAAAAAATGCTTGCACACGCCCAAAAATCCATTTTCGTTAAAGCCGCCGGTTCTAGGGTTAATATTTACCCTTTCTACTCTCTAAACTACTGTAAGTGCACTAACAAGACTAAATATTAAAATAGCTATATGAATATAAAGGGGATTTTATAGAGTGATTTTCTTTCTGTCCGAAAACTTCTTTCTGTGATTGTCTTTTGTCTTGCTTAAAAACTGACGGTAAATAATAAAAAGTGATGAGATGGAATGAAGAAATAGCTAAATGGAGCATTCGTGAGTATAAAATGCTTTTTCACTTTAGACGAATTTGTTAACATAAGCTGTCGGGGATGGAATATAATTTCTCCAAGAGTTTACATATTGACAATGAGTATGGACTCAGAATTTGTTTCTTAAGTTACTGACTTTAACAGCGGAATATTGAATTTGTTTGTCCATCTTTAAATAATTCCTCCAGTCATCTGGCGAAATGTACGTATTCCTCCAGTCAAATGTATAATAAAATACATTAGACCTTTAGAATAAAATAGATTTTTTATGGATACTTATATATGACATAAGTTTGTAGCCCTCTAACTATATTAGTGCCAAGTAAGATCCCTTCATAATAATGACACTCATATCACAAACCAACAACTTCGACGGTACCTAACAAAATAAATCGCAAGTTAAATTCAACATATACAAAAATAGTATAATAACAACAAGTAGATTATTCAGGAGTGTGCAGGATATTCAGTAAAAAATGTGCAACTCAATTCTGGACAGAGACTGGAGCGACGAAATGGAGTGGAGAGATCCTCAAAGATTCCTTTTAATTTTTATTTACTCCCACAGCTCCAGACACTCCGCTGAGCTGTCTCGCCACTCCATTTAAAACGTTTGTCCAGCTTAGGAGTTAATTATAAAACTTTTTTTTATAATGATATGTAATTATTCTGTAGTTAAAATAAAACACTTGAGTCTATCTAGACCTACAGTTTATTCAAACCTTTGAAATTTTAACGTAACACAAAACTTACATCAGGAATAAACTGATTAAGATTGCTCAGAGCGAGGCTATTGGTTACATCAAGTCTTTGAACTTCAGATAACTTTGATGCTTTCTTCAGGTAAGAACTAAACATGTCTGTCTGCCCTGCCTCGGCTGAAACTTTCAGTACAACTGTCAGTGAAGATGATTCAATCTCATTACCAATCAGGCTTTCTACTGTTTTCATATCCCTAGAAAGTAAAAACTAAAACTATTTTATGTCTTTATTTTTGCAATATTATCCTTCTCTATTTATATAAGGTTTTACAGAATCCTTTTATTAGTTTATTTAAAGGTAACAAAATACAAAATGTATTCAGTTAAAACTGACTAGAGAGTTATCATGCTTTAACTTAAAAGATTTAAGATTGCAATTAAGACTATCATTATAACAAACTTGTTTTGATTTATAACCAGATGTGAATGAATAACAAATATTTATAACACAAACTCTTTTGTTCATTCAATTTTTCATTAGAACGCTTCATTTTTGTGATCTTCACTTGTGTACAATAGAGAAAATGGAAAAAAGATCTATAAGTATTTAGATAATATTGAACAAAAAAGTGCAAACAAGCACACTTTATTTTAACATCATAAACATGTTACGCAAACAAATATACAACTTTGTTGTTCGTCGGCATGAAGTGGTAGCAAATGCATCTTGTTGTATTTATGGGTCTGAAGGTAGGATATAAAAGTACTGTTCCTACTGTAACATTTTGTATATAAACATTTTTGTGAAAGTAATTTCAACTTAATAAAGTACAATTTTGTTAACCATTAAGAGTGAGTCATTGTAGAAGTTTGGAACAAATAGAATAATAAAACTCATTAAGATTAAATTATAATTTGGCTTTCCCAACGTGAGGCTTCTCACAGAATAATAGAATTAATATATTTTATAAATTGGCGACCAACGTGCTGGCTAATTGTTAAATAGGCAATCAAAATTTGTAAAGGAACAATCAGTAATATTTAATAGTAGTTAGAAATTTTAAATAGTTAATTTTTAATAATTTAAATTCACAAAAATGGCAGAATCAAATACATATAATTTAAGAGAACAGCCTAAAGAGTCTAAAAAGAAACTAGAGGGTGATTCCAAAGTTAAAACTTCTAGGCCTAAACCAAATGTAGATGCAACTACAGGGGAGATGGTAGAAATTCAAGAAGTTAGGCTTCAAAAAGAGGTAGTTGATACAAATATTGCGGCTGATAGTGAAATGACACAGCAAGGGAGTAGTAATGATGATAGGGTAGTCCAAATGCTAAGTGAAATGATGAAGGCAATAAACATAAAGTTTGATACTAAATTTAATGAAAATTCTAAACAATTGAATGAATTTAAAACTGATCTAAATTCTAGAATTTCTGAAAATTCTAAGCAATTGAATGAATTTAAAACTGATCTGAATTCTAACCTATATGAAATGAACATAAAGTTTGATGCTAATTCTAACCAAATAAATGACTTGAAAACTGATTTAAATTCTAAATTAAATGAATTGAATGTTGAAGTAAATGCAAAATTAACTGAAAATAATAGCCAAATGATCAAAATGAAGGATGAGGTGCTAACAAAATTCGATGAGAAGATAGAGACTAAATTAATTGAATTTGATAATCAAATTTCCATGAAATACAACAAATTAGAACAGAATGTTAGGGAAAATTGTAAAAGTTTGGAGGATAAATTAGAAGAAAACAGGGAAACTGCTAAATTAGAATTTTCAAATCTTAAATCTGATATGAATGAACAGAAACAACACTTAGAAAACTTAGACCGAAAGTTAGAGCATGGAAATAACGAATGGGGTAAAGATTTAAACCAATTTAAGGAAAGATTAGATGCAACCGAAGAAGAAGTTAGAAAGAATAAGAGCGTAGGAGCTAGCAATCAAATAGTATATGTTAGTTGCGAGAATACAAGCAATACTAGTATACCTAAGTTTGATGGGAAGTCAGCCAATCCTATTGAATACCTCAAACAAATAGAAAGGTATATCCAGAAAAATATAGAGAAAAGAATAAGGGAAAATAGGGAGATACAAACTGTGAGGGAGATAATAGACTTGTCTATGGAAGGGAATGCAGCTAGATGGTGGCAGATAGTTAGGGATGAAATAGAAGATTTTGAAACACTGAAGGAAAGATTAATAGAAAAATATTGGAATGACGAGGTGCAGAATGGAATTTGAAATAGACTGGAAGTTGAAAAATATAGGAAGGAAGGAAAACTAAGTAGAGCAGAGTATTTTATCGAGAAAGTCATTATTATGAGAAATTTAACACCAACACCATCTGAGGACGAAGTAGTACGAAGGATAGCAAGACATTTCGATGACAAGATTAGGGATGCTCGACGTGTGCAAAACATTAATTCGATTAGAGACATGGAACGTTTCTTAAATGAAGAGGACATAGAAGAAAAGAACGAGATTATTAGAAAGAATGAAGAAGTTAGGCGAAATTTTAGACCAGTTGATAACGAAAACAAATTCAGCACAATATAGAGACAGAAATATGCAACCAAACAGAAATAATAACAATTTTAACAGTTTTGGGCAATTTAGTAATAGGAATAATACATTTAGACCACAGTACAGGGAGAACAATTTTCAAAATCGACCACAATACCAGGGAAATCAAAATTACAACAAAGAGCAATATAGACCTAGAGTTCAAAACATGCCAAACAGATTTGTACCAAGCAGTCCACCTAGACATAACATGATACAATTCCAGAGAAGTACAGAACCTAGAGGACCAGGAAATAACAACGCTGTAAACATGATAAGGGCAGAAACAGAGCAGCAACAAGAAGTAGTATGTAAGACGACCCAGGCTTTAAACTAAAAAGCACTGGAACATCGCACAAGAAAATAGATCTGAGGGGGAATGTAAATATAGAATTAACAAGGGATATTCCAGTGCTACAATCAAAAGATAAAGAATGTACTAATAATAATATAGAAGAAAAGGTAATAAAAAATATAAAATATGATAGGCCTAAGCCAATAAATGATATTATAATAACCACAGTATTAAGTGATGAGAAATTTCTAACTGAATGTGAGAGAGAGGGAGATATATCCGAAACAAACAAGAAATATAGGAATGATAATCCAGAAATTGAGATACAGTTGGGAGAAATAAAAGTAAAAGGTTTGATAGATACAGGTAGTAATGCTACATGCATACAGAAGGAATGGTTTACACAAAATAAGGAAAGGTTAGGTAGATATGAAGAGTTACCAGTAATAGGAATAAATGTTATAACAGCAACAGGCAAGAAAAGTCGGCGAATTGAAAGTATAATTATGCTAAAAGTTAAATTAGAAGATATATCATATGAAATGCAGTTGTTAGTAGTACCAGATTTGTTACGAGAAATAATTATAGGTATGGACAGTATAAATGAATTGAAGATGAAGTTGGACTTTGAAGGAAATAATGTAATGATTAATTATGATAATAGGGAAGTGGTAGTTAAGATGAATAAGGAGAGTAATAATGGTGTTAGGAATGAAATAGTAGGACAGGAAGAGTATGGTGTGTTAGAAATGTACAGGTATTATGATAAATTGATAAATAAAAATGAACAACTCGGCGACATAAAAGATTATGAGGTAACTACAGATGAAAGTAAACAAATTACAAAGAAGATGGGTAAAACAACATACATACTGACCCATATCGACAGGCCTACAAGAATAAAAGGAATGTTTCATATTACAAGTTTGAAAAGATATTATGAGAAGGAGAGACTAGAGGAGTAGAAAGTTTTGAAATTTAAATAGAGGGCATAGAGTCAGTAAGGGGAGATTACCGTAGGAGATTTAAATTAAATAAATAAACAAGTATTCCAGATTGTTCCTAATATGTAAGATAGTTATGAAATATTGTATATAGATTATAAGATGTTATTTAATTATTGAATTTAAATGTTACTATGTTTTTGTTTTGTTACTAAATATTTTTTGTTGTATATTATGTTATAAAGTTTACAAATTCACCAGTAAAAATAACAAAATGTTACTGGTAGAAAATTTAATAATTTATTTAAGAAAACAAAGTTTCCTTAAAAAATTAAAATTTTACGGGGCAGTTGTAACATTTTGTATATATCTAAATAATTTCAAAGTTAAAGAGTCCTGGTTAACAAATAAAAATACAATGAAATGTAAGTTTCAGTATAAGCCTACAACCTAGCCTAGAGCAGTCAAAATTAATATCTTAATAAAGTAACTTCGGGATTTTAAATGAGTAAATTAAACCACAGTAAATACACAAATGATAACAAGCTTAAGCTAAATTAAATTAAACTTACCGTATAACATAAATAAATCAAATTTTAATCATAAAAATTAGCCTATAAAAACAAAGGGCAAGTAAGAACAAAATCATTGTATTTAACCGATATAGATTAAGTTAGTTTTAGTGTGAATGAAATTATAAATTAAGTAGAAGCATTGTGTATAATTTGAATTATAAATGATTACTTGTAAAATTCTAAAAGAAAGTTAGTGTGTTTCAATAACCTAAAATACAATCGCGTACGTAACAAACTCGATTCACGGCAAAGATGATTCCATTGTCTAAACTATGACCTATGAAAAGGAGCAGGATTCAAAAAAAAGATGTGATAAATACAATACGATACTGTTATGTGAAAATATAAAATGGATATTTTGGACTTTATTAACAATTCAAAGTGAAATAAACATTTAATACAATTAAAAAAGTGATACCAAGGACATAAAATATAACGGTAATTGTAAAGTTCGTTATATTTAATAAAACATGTTTAAATACACGCTAAGCAAATGAACACTGCTAACAGAAGTTATGGAGTTAAACTATAAATGGCCGTATCGATTCTTGAAGCGGTAATTGTTTAAATTTATAGGCTTCTTTTACAGTCCTTTCTGAATACCCATACAACACAGTTGCATTTTGATGAGCAGTAAATTAAACCAAATTTATAAGAAGAATTGAATTGACTTAAAGACTTTAAACACTAAATAGAAGGAAACTAAAATTAAATATCAGAGTTATAATAAGTAAACCTGTTTGTATCAGTATAGAGTTGAATCTGCAGCCTAGGTAATATTCTACCAATTTTACCAACCCATATAACAAAGTACCAGAAATTTGATCTTCTAAATTAATAGACTTGAGAACATTTAATTTAACTTCGATTTGGCCATACATATATATATAATAGTGAACATTTTTTAATAATAGTAAATTTAGTTTGTAATATATCTTTGTAGTAGTTTTAAGTGTAATATTAAGTGATTGCATATTTAACTAGCCAGGTACTCTTTAACCCGAGAGAGAGAGAATATCAACTAAAATTTGTATAGTCATTAGTATATTAAGCCTATACATCAAAGAAAATAATATTGTTTCAGTGCTCTAATAAACTTAAAAAATAATTGTGTAAAGAGAAAGTAATTTCAACTTAATAAAGTACAATTTTGTTAACCATTAAGAGTGAGTCATTGTAGAAGTTTGGAACAAATAGAATAATAAAACTCATTAAGATTAAATTATAATTTGGCTTTCCCAACGTGAGGCTTCTCACAGAATAATAGAATTAATATATTTTATACTACTATGAAACCCACTTTTAACACTATTTTTACATTGTAACGATGAAATGCTGCAAATCACCTTCCTAGAAGGCAGTTTGTATGTACGCTACATTGCAAAATGTCCGGAATTTTCGTGTACAGTAAAATTAACAAGCCATGTAAAATATATAAAAATGAAATGTATTCCCTTCTGAAACGAAAAATTTAGGCTTCCTAGAGTAAACAAATAAAAGCACGAGACATAAACAATATAGTTACTGTACAGACTGTACTATTACTTATGGTTACTTATGCACACAAAGTGTCTAGTAAACAACTGCTGAATGTTTGGTAATCTTAGTTAGACAAAGAAGTTCTGAACCCACAGTCTATGAGAGGTCTGATTTTACTAATATGCAACTTAGGACATATGCAGTGTGACTCTTTCTAAAATTACTTATTGAAGGACAAATCTGGACTTTTAAAACAAGTAATTTATTTCAAAAAGTAACAGGCTTCGGATGAACCGGGAACATCAAATTGAAAAAGTATTATTGTTCAAATTACGTGAGTTCATAATATATATTTTTAACGCAAAAGAATGAACTTTTCTTTATTTTATATAATTTTGTTTGTTTATTAATTTAGTGTAAATAACTGTTTTTAAATGTACGTTTAGTAATTTTCATGCATAGTAAAAATTATCTGCAATTTTACTGAGTGAAAGCAATATTTCCATTTTGTCCTTCATTTTACCAAAAAATCTGTTTTTTATATGTCCAGCTTTTGAATCTTTGAACCCTAGTTATGTATAATATAATATTAATGCAGAGGTCATACAAAACTTATATAAGCATGAAATATACAAACAAAGAAAAATACACTAAAAATTTTAAAAATCTATCATGACGGAATAAGATTTTGTTTGAGGGTTACGGTGTCACGAATAACCATGCGGACTAAACAGGGTTAATATTATATAATATGTTGTTTTTGCAAAGCTATAATAACTTACCCAGCTCGACCATGGCCTAACAAGAGACAGTCAAAGATTTGCTGATTTGTTACAGTGCCCATGTCTAACATTACTGTAACTATTTGTGTTGCTTGTTCCATGTCCCCAACTTCACAAACACAACGCAGTAAACTTAAACAACAAGCGGCATCCAATGTTAACTTGTCTTGGAGCATCTCTAACAACATCTCTTTCACTCTAATAGTGTGTTTGTTGTCAGCCAAAGAAGAGAGCAAAGCGTTGTAGTGTGCTAAAGTCAAAGGATCTGCAACAGAAATAGATGTAAAATAAACAAGCAACTAACACACTACATCAATAGCATTCGCCAAAAGTTGAGTTCAAGTATTTTTGTTCCAAGACTTCTAAAACCATTAAAAGCCTAAGCACAAAAATTGACTTTCTGACCACTCAGTACAGTGCAATGTAATTATTGTATATGTGCGTGTATTTATATGTATCTTTGAATCTTGCTACACAATTCAATTTTATCAAAAAACAATGTAAATAAATATAATTGAAGTATTTGACATTTCAAAACAGATGATTTACAAAAATATTGAAGATGTCATTCTATAAACCACGGAAATTAATATGTTGCTACCAGATCGTTCACTCTAAGAATATCATGAATCACTACATTCTATTCTGGAAGATCTATAGTGTACATCAAATACAAGTTATTAACTAGTATTTATCAGCCGATACACATCTTTGGTGGTTGAATAGTTCGATGACTGGCTTCGGCAAACAATTGGTTCTTGTTCTTATGTGGGTGTGCATTCTTTTAAGTAACCCAAAACCGTAATCTCATTCTGGGAATGGTAAAACTCGGATGAAATAGAGGTGGTCTTCGTACAAAACGCTCCCGCACTGACTGCATGAGAGAAAACTTATGATGATAATCTCTCACCTCTTTGGTAGATGGTTCAGAGAGGTGACGTTTATATCAGCTGTAATTGATGAGTTTATATGTATATTGTACAAGCTGTATAGAGTATGGTTAGCCAACCTATCAGCTGTTTTGTTACGACTGGTGCTGATTCGACTAGAAATGCATTGGAATTTTAACATTCACACTCAATTTATTTCAACATCCAGATGAAGAGAGAATTTTCTCTAGTTCAGAATCTGCCACTTTTCCGTCATAATTGCTAAAGGTAATATAACCAAACATCAGGTATTGATGAACCATCAGTATAGATGTGAAGCTAATCCTCTTTAAATGTAATCTTAACATATAATTAGTTTGAAGAGTTGACTATTTTAGTTCGGCTCCAAGGGAGATTTTGGTAATTGGTGAATTTTCAGACAACAGCTGTGAAAAAAAATCTTGAAAGGCATTCAACTCGTAGGGGTGGTTCCCCTATTGTGATTCCATATTTGTAGATTAATTAATTGGTGATCCTAACTCTTTCTTCTATATCTAATTATTGTTATGCCTAAAACATTGACACATGATCATTGGTCGAACTAAGACAGAGGTCAGAGGAAGGAACAACTTTTAGTTTTTTTGTTTGTATTAGGATTAAATAGTATTCAACAGGGTGTCCACAGAAAATCTGTTTTAATTTTTACTGACTTTCCATGATCTGCTTACCAAAATTTCCCTGAATTATTAAAATGCATAGTATGTTAATTTTGAACTCTTTAAACATGTTTGACTAGTTTGTGGCACTACTAATAATTCGTTTGTATCTGTAGCTGAAGTTGAAGTTGTTGGCTGAACATCATTTAGTGAAGGTAGACTAGTAAAAAATGAAATTACCGGCTGGGAAGCTTTTTCTGTCATATGTTGTACATGAGTTGGTCTCTTAGCATGAGAAACAATTGCTTGTTTCCCCATATTGCTTAGATTAAAAGATTTCAGTCACACTTTACAATAAGCCGAATATACATCACTAACAACTAAGTCCAACCAAGCACTAAATTCTAGAAACACTTCACAGTATTGTCCAGCCAAATTTTATAAAACAAACATTCCTGTAATAAGCCATTGTAATGAGTTTAAGTAAGAAACCTAACAAAAACTGAAAATACAAAAAGAATTCGATAAAAAGTTAAAAAAAAGAACACAAGAGCAGAACAAAAACTACATAATTGTTGTGCACTTCTTGTAAAAAAATATCTGGGGAAAATGTTATAATAGTCTGGGTTACGGAATTAAAGGTATTCAAAATTCCTTTCAAATCTGGGGAAGATTTATCTAACTTGGGTTACGGCAAACTAGAGTATGCAACATTAAGCATTGCAAATATAATTTTAAAAAATAAAAATAATTGTAATTGAATTTAATTCTACTAAATTTAACTTGATATCTTAGGGTTGTGGATACATCAACCTAAGCAAGCATGTGAAAGGATTGGTTCAAGGCAAATGACGCAATCTGACTGATATTAACCTTCAACATTTATTGAAATTATATTCAGATGGAAAACATATTAAACACATTGAAACAAATTTATACATAAACATAAATGAGACAATGAATCCCACTTATGTTATCATAGAGCATGCAATTTAAAATGAAATAAAGTTTAAGTGCACATTTACGTACCATGGATTTGAATTACTCAATCTGAATACGGATTGATTAAAAATATCTGGTTACATTTTAGATTGTCTATTTTTAAACTGTCCTGTCATAGATGAAGTTTATTCACGCACTTTGTGTTTGCTTGCCTTTAAATCGTACCTTTTTTAGTCTATGTCCCTTACGTTACTTTTGATATTAAGCTCTCTGCTTTAAATATATAAATTAAATTGAAATGAAATGCTCTCTTTAAATAACATTTACTTATGGTCTTATTCTGATTTGATGATTATTACTCTGGAAAGTTGATGATGTTACAAGTACTGTAAATGATGTTATCCACAAGTCTGACATATGGGAAAATTTCCCTGACTTCCAAGATTGTTTGTCTCTTTCCCTGAACATCTTTTTATTCCCTCACTTTCCCTGACTTTCCAGAATGTGGACACCCTGATTCAACACTCTGATGATATATAAGAGTCTCAAATATAACAAATTTTGTTCTTTCAGATAAGACGGTGAAATGTTTTAATTAATGTCCAATTCAATAATCAGACAAAACATTTAATTTGTTAATATTCCTCAATATCAAAAATAGTTGAACTCTTTGTTTCCGCTATTTCGACATTTAACTCAATAGATCGGAAGGCTAAAATAAATATAAAGAATAAGTATAATATATATAAATAAAAGTTCAAATATGAAATAGTAAAAACGTTGATTGCTTTCCGTGTATTACCTTTATTTTGCTTCAGAGTCTGCCAAATAGAAAATGCAAGAACTGTTCTTGCTTCAGGATGAACATCAGCTAACAATTTCCCACAGCTTTGAAGTAAAAACACACCTTGATCACTACTACAAATACCTGAAATTGTAATAGAAATTTATTCATTTTAGCCTAGATGATATAATTTAGTTCAATAGAAGATACAAATATTTGCTTTGACGTATACTTTATCTAATTACAACAACATAGAAATTACACATTTCATAACTTTTATTAATAACGCATAAGTTATTAAAAGAAGCCATTTGATTCCAATTGTGAAAATATAATGGGTTGTATAATTTAATATAAATAATTCCTTCAGTGTAGCTCTGGCAGATATTTTTATACCATCTTCATTTGTTTTAATTTTACAACTAAAGTTCAGCCTTAATTTTACATATAAGATTAATACTGTATAGCGTTTCGGTTCATTTTTTTCAAATTTAAACCTGGACTAAGAGTTTTCCTTTTAATTTAAAATCTAGCATGGTTCCTAATTATTAGTATTACTTATGTTGGAATAACTACAATATATGCCAACTAGAAATATGCGGTATTTATATTATTTAGTTGTATTACTATCCGAGTAAAGCTGCCGGTGATATATTTTGTAAAATTATAACAAAAGCCTGAACATAATGTTACTTACAGGTAACAGGAAGGTTTCAAGTTTGTGACCAAATATATATTCTAAAAGAAATTTGAACATAACAATGAAGTGAAAATAAAATGGAAAATAATTCTATTTTAAAGTGTTGTACAAAGAAGCGATCTCGAACACAAATTTATACGCCTAAAAACGATCCTGGTGCAACAAGGAATAGTGAAGGCAAAGAGGACCAATCAGAGTCAGCCATCTTTGAAGGAAAACTGAAGAATCGGCAGGTTTGAATACATTATTTAAATTATAACTTTTAAATAAATATTCAATGAACTTTTGGCAGAATACGATAAAAGAAAGCTTTAACATTTTGGAAATTGATTAACATTCTTAGTAATTTTGATAAATTTTAAAACATAAATAATTTCCATTTCACAATTATTTGCTCATACCAGTACAAGTTCCCCATCCTAAGATTATTCAAATAAATTATGAATGCTTTTATGTAATTTTAAAAGAGGCTTTTTAATCTATCAATTGACTTAAGCCCAGACAAAACAAAATAATACAGAACTTGATAAATATTTAAATAATATGGATCTAGCATATTTGATATGAAATATTTATACAACTTGTTATAAGATTTAATTATCAATTGAAATACAAATTATTTACCTATATTAAACAACATCCTATGAGTCAATTATTTCACTTCACTTAAATATATTAATGTTACAAAATTATCTCCCAAATATCCATGGAGTATTTAAGAAAATTATAGTAAAAAACTTTTTTATAACAACAAAACATGGACTTATTTTTTTATAAACGCCTTAAAACTTCTCATAACAATTTTTAGTCTGCAATATTAACTGAATGTGTAAAAAACAAATAATTAACCTGAAATCAATTTTGATTTGATTTCAAATCAATCAATGTCTAGGTTTAATTTTTAGACATTAAATAATAATCCATAAGTTGGTAAAAATTGATCTCGGTTATTTACTCTAAACAAACTAACCTGCTTCCTTTATACTATTATGAAGACTGTCAATATCACTTTTGTAAACTCTTTTAATTCTTTTTAAATCATTTTTGATTAATTCTACCTTCTCCTCTATACTAACTTCATTCAAGTCATTATTTGTTTCTTTTGTTGGATCATCATTTACGTTTGTTTTAAAAAATTGATCGTCATTAGAATTTCTTATATAACGGTAGCTGTAACAAACATAGAGAATTATTAGTAAAGTTTATTGTTTCTGAAGCAAAAGTTATGCTCTAGTAAGTTGATTAGGAGAGTAATTATGTTCACTTAATCTATAAACCATTTAGTAAGGCTATTATTATTAATTTATTTTATATCAGGATGTTTAAACCTCTTATTAGTCCAGTCGTTAGAGGGATCCAACACTAAATTAAATCAGGTAGATCTGATTTTTTTGTTCAGGATGGTTAGAGAGTGAAACCCAAGTTTTCGTCATCCCCACCCCTTTGCGTTTTCCTCCAACTTGAAAAAACCATTGAAAACGGCACTTATTACAGTTTTTCGCTTATAACTACTAAACGGTTCATCCATATTTGATCCATATCAATTTGATCCATATTAGTAGAGGACAAAATTTTCTCCATAAATTACTTACTATATTTGTTACGATGATCAATAACAAAGGATGTACAGATCAGCAAAGGGGTAAAATTGCAATTCCAGCAAAATTATCACTTTTTCGTCTCTTTGGATCACTTAAATTCTATAAAAAACTGATTTTAGTAAATATAGACTCAAGTAAGTTATTGAGATGTTAGTTGCCTTTAAATTGCATGTCTCAAAAAGTTTTTACCATCCATATCAAGGGGTGAGGGTAAAATTGAGGGGGAAAATTTGTTCCATTCATTTGTACCACTCTCAATGCATTGTAATTTTTATAAATATGGAAGCTAACTGGGGCCCTTTTTGAGGTTTAACGAAGTAAGTAGAAAGTGTATGTCAAGAAAATAACGCCTGTTATTTACTTAGATTTCAGAATCCTGATGAAACAATCCATTTGATACTAAAAATTATTATTTACGGTACACAATAATAACAATTGGCAATAAAAGGTAAGTACAAGAAAACTATTACACAAACATTTGATGTGAACAATTTGTAGGCCTATATTCGAAATTAAATAAAAATTTAGAATTAATTTTTTTTTAATAAGTTATTAAATTTAAGTTTTATATTAAAATATTTAAAATGATTTGTAGCCTACCCGTTTGGTAAAATAAATTTGGAAAAGTAAAAAAAAAACTAACTATCTAATAAATTAAAAAAGTATAGTATTTTCAAACATAAAAACAAACCGACAATGATAGGTTGCGCACCTAAGTTTGTATCAAGCGCGATATTGTATCTATGTGTTGTTGTGGTATGTAAGTGTGTATGTGTGTATATGTTTTATTTATTTTAATGTGCGACGATCTCTTCGGAGTGATTTTAACTTGATAATGGAGTTTCGGCTCCGAAACATGTCGTGAAGAATACAACGACTAGAAGTCACGTGACGGACCTAACAAGGTAATCTTATTATTATTAATAAAAACAAAGTTCACTAAAATAATCAACATATAATTTCAAAGGGGAAGTCTCTTGGAGACTGTTGGTCTATAGATATGCATACTACGCCACTCCAAAATAATTAATTGTCCGAGCAAAGCGAGGTCTTCATTTTAGCTTCACCGTTCGGCATTTCGTCTACATATCTGTCTGTCTCAAGATTACGGCCAAACGCCTAGACCGATAGTCATGATTTTTGCATGAATGTTCCTTATTCCTAGGCCGAGCAATGTTATGGTTTTTTTCCATTTTTCATCCCTTAAATAAAATAGTAATGGCGGCTGCACCGTTTCTCTCAGTGTAAGCTTTTTTCAAAGCCAGTTTGTGGCTTAATCGTAGTCGAATTGAAAAACTAATAACATTTTGCTAGCAAATTTGATGTTCTACAAAGTTGTTTCATTGATGTTTTTACGTATCTCTTACAGTAAGCTCACAAAATGTCTGCAAACTTAAAATTTGTTAAAAATCGTCCAAGTTTTTGTATATTAATCATGTTTTTATACATTTATTCTTTAGATATCTTCATAAAACTTTATAATTTTATGGAGAGGAAGAGAGAGAGCGCTACCTGCTGTCTTGGCATTGCACCGCATTTACTGAGTTGTAGTCCTTTACCAACTACATTCTCTTATTCATTTTGTTTCTTTGTTGCACCACACAGTATTTGGAGTCGAACACGAATAAATTTCAAAATAATTTTTCACTGGCACACTATTTTTAACCTAAGCTCAAAACCACATTTGTTATTTCAACGAGCGAGGTCTAATGTTCACAGAACTACTAGTTAATATGGTTTGGGTTAACTCTTTTGGTGTATAACTAGATCTAGTAAAAATAGTACAGGCCTAATTATTAACATGCCGGTATAGATGACAGGATGATTAGTTGGTACTGATCCACGGTACAAACAGTATGACTAACGGCTGAACATGTTTGTGTACTAACCGGATTACGGTATTATTACCGACTCAACAAGCTGGTACAAGTTGTGGATGGTTAGTTTACTAATAAGTCGGTTTTGACCAGGGAAAGAAATAACTACCTGTACAAAAAGCCGATATAGTTGGGCTGGTGGAACCAAAGAGAGACCTCTTAATTGCATTGAATTGTGCTGTTCAACTGTTTTCTAGAAAGTATGTAAATTCTGCTTAAGAGCAAAGCCTTTGAGAGTTAGTATGATGCATGAACATGGCGATCTGAGCTGCAACAACATATTTTATCCTCAAATTAAAGAGTGGAATTTATTGCGGGTGCCATTCGATATAGTAGAATTTAATATTGCTGAATTTTGTTTACTTAATATTAACTAAATAGCTATTGCTTATAAGTTTTTTCTTTTCTATTTAATAAAGAATGTTCATCTGTGTTTATTGGATTACGATAAGAACTGTTTGTATTTGTATGCAGGTAAAGTTGAAAGTACGGTAATCAACATAACTAGCACAACGTATACATTACATATATAACATTACATCTTTAACAAAATATTTTGTAGAAAAGTTCTATCGTTTCCTTTTTTTCCATTAAATTAGCCTAAACCGATTTATAAGTCTGCAAAGTAGATGCATTTTTGAAAAGTCTGTCCAGCACTTGAACCAGATCAAATCTGGATACGTTAGAGAAACGGCTTAGGTTAAAGTTGAAGTATGTTTAAGGAGTTGACACTCACAGCTTTACACTTTAGTTTATGCAATTAATAAATTTTAATTAATTGTTCACATTTATGAATAAATTGATTAGTGTAAAAACATATTACACAGCTGCTCTTGAAGTTTGGCCGAGGTCACAACGTCAGTAAATTGTCGTCTAGGATTTAATGGGCGACAAAGCTAACAAGAGAGAAAGCCAACAAGTGGGGTCTGTGCGCATGTATGTGCGAATATTTGAAGGCAAAGTGAAACAGCTGTACTGAGGTTTGCGATATTGCCGCTAGATGTTGCGAGCTTACGATGTCAAACTATATACGAGAAAATGGACTAACTATTTTAATGTTATAAGTGTGTTGTGTTTTAAAAGCTGCACAGCTCTCCCCCACGAAAGACGGAGTTGGGACATATGATCTCTTAGGGACAAAAGCATTGTTATGTTTGCCCTACTGACTCCCTGAAAGAAGTTTGACTGTTTATATATATATATTTACATGAACGAAAACTAATCTATCATAAGCCTAATCCAGTTTACAAACTGGTCAATATAACTCTGCCACCAAAACATTTTTTTAAACATATAAATGGAAAAGTTTCGGGTTCAATTCCCATTGACCCCGAATAATTTTCTAAATGGTTTTTTAACAGACATCATTGGCTGTGGTTCCGATTCCACGTAAAACTGTAGGTCCCGTCTTCATTAACCTTAAGTGCAAAACAGCAGGACGTTAAAAAAAAAATTTAACATATAAGTAAAGGTTGTTGTCTGTGGTCATATTGGCAGGGAGGCATATTATAAACTTACACTAAGTTGTTTTCTTCCAAGACAAAATGACGCTTATAAATTCGCTCATCTTTTTCACAGTCACCATATCCATGTCCAATTCTTGGCTGTAGGTCCTGCTAGCCTAATGTAGTCTTACAAAGATTTTCTTAACACTAAATTATTAAATACCGTATATAGGTTCAAATGTGTTTGCTTCTTTATAGAGTAAGACAGAAGTACTGCAGAATTTGTTTAGTTTTGAATCAATTTCAGACTAAGAGAGGAAACTTGAACAATTACTAAATAAGGATAGCCTATGTGCCTACTCTAAATTTTGGCAATGGTAAAGAATTAGTGCAGAAAAAAGTATTCAAATGTTTAGCAGTTTTGCTGTAAAAATACTTTTACAAGCCCAAAGTTAGCTATTTTTGGGTGCAAAGCACAATAAGATTAAATTATATAAGTAAGTTATATAACCTGGGCGTAAGTTTATTAATTCGACCCTAGCTTAATATCTTTGCAGAAAACGAGTTATTTTACATTCTACTGTTAAATTTTGAATAGGTACAGGTAAACACACTGTGACTAAATACTATAGGTTAGAACCTTTTAGGTTTTTTTTTATTATTCTTGCATTTCTGTTGCCATAGGTTAGCCTAAGGTCGAATAGTATAAACTTGCGCCTATATCTGTTTGTTATAAATTATAATTTGCAATAAAAGGTAGGCCTATAGCCTATACTACAATTAAACCAAAATTACTTACTATTGTTCTGTAGTCGAAGAATAATTCAATTTCAACTGTTTCCTTTTGGAGAAACCATTTATAGACAGTATTTGATGGCACGTATTATAATAACCATATCGATTTCTCTGGATCTGACATAAAATTGAGTTTTGCATAGGTAGGCATTTATGTAGATGCGAAAAGTGTTGGTACTTTAAATAATTATGAACTCTACAAATGCACATGAAAGCACTCATTTCTATTAAGATTTTACTTTTGTATATCTCTATCTAGACTTAATAATTATACTTTATTAATGTTAATCTATAAAGTTACCACATTCCAGGAAGATTTTAGTTGTAGGTTATGATTAGCTATAAAAATGTGAGGTTATTTATTATTAACGTAAAATTAAAAATAAATTCAGAATGAAGACTTAAAATTTTAATTAATCTAATGTTGTATTATAATAAAGAAAAAAGTTATGGTTGTTATATTTTATTATATTTTTCACAGAAGTAAACCTGCAAAACTAAAACCTCCTAGCCTATATCCTATGTTGGTAAACAAAACAAAATAATAGTAATTCATAAACTCAACTACTCAACCTGAAGTTGAAGAAGAACTCAAACAAAGAACCAACCACGTAAAGTTATCGTCAATATTGTTGGTACATCTAGATAGCACAAATAGACACAACAATATCCTTATATATAATTCTGTAAGCGAAATTTTAGATTCAAAATTGTAGGAATTTGGTAAATCGGAGGATGATGGGAGAGGTATCAAATTAAAGGTATCAATTCTAGGAACGAGGGAAAAATATAAGTTTTTTCTAAAATTAAAAAATAAGGGGGTTTCGGGGTCTCCGAAAAACAAAAAATCCCCATAAGAAATACATGAGCATTTAAAAACATCTGTTTTGTTTACATTGAAACATTTGGTATTAAATAAATACATTAAAAACATAAAACAGCTGTTTCGTAGTTTACATCTACTCTTGACGTCATCGGTGTCCACTGTTAAGAGAAATGAAAATCAGCTGTTTATTTTCGATCGCAGTCGTATTAACAGAGTATATTATTATACACATTCTGTGAAAAAATCATCAAGATACGATAAATTATTTTATTTATAAATTATTATTATTAAATTTTTAGTATCGAAAACGTATATACTTCGTAAACAAAATTTCACAATACATTTTTAAAATGTACATATTATTATCTTTCGATATATATATATATATATTCGATTTTAAATATTAAAAAAGATTTGGTTTCACAATAAAATTCTCTATAACTTATTATTTCCATAACCCAATACAAAATTAAAATAAATGTAAAATAATAAAAATTAAAAAAAATTTTTCACCCATTGTCGAATTTAAAATAATATATTTTATAGGCTTAATCAGTAAAATTATTAAAGTTTGTTGTAACAATCTGATTTTTTAAAATTGTTATTATAGATATGTTTTCTTTGTGTGGTTAAAATTTTATTAAAATTGGGTAAATGTTTTTAAAGTTATTCAATTTTTACTGAAGAAGTGAAAATATTTTCACCGAATATATCGGAAAGTAATATTTATAGGCCTAATCGGTAAAGGTATTAAAATTTGTTGTAACAATCTGATTTTTTTATATTATTATAAAAGATATGTTTTTTATGTATGGTTCAAATATTATTAAAACTGGTTAAATAGTTTTAAAGTTATTAAATTTTTACTGAAGACGTGAACAATTTTTCATCGAATAAAGATACGGAAAGTGATATTTATAGGCCTAATCAGTAAAGGTATTAAAATTTGTTGTAACAA
>JAGFPH010001776.1:194286-218672 GCA_018207615.1 Philaenus spumarius | reverse complement strand
TTTTTTTATTCTAATTATATAAAGTGATAATACCACGAAATATTATTTCTCAAATGAGGCAACCTTTACTATCTAGTTACCTTGATTTATACACACCTTAATTAGTACAATAACCTATTGTTCGATTTGGCAACGTTGATTAATTTCCATTTTAAATACGCAGTTAAACGGTACTTTCTATTGTTTGATGCATTTGTTTACGTAATTATGTTTGTTACATTATTTTCACATTTTTTTTCCTTCGTGGATACTTTTGGGGTTCATATTGTTTAGTTTATTTAATTCTTACATGTTTGGTGTATGTGAAGTGATTTATTTTGTTATAATTACGTCAAATATCGCGGAAAAGTCGAAACTTAACCTATACAATTTCAAGTTTTATTTCTTTCATAACTCCTACAAATATTATTTCCCGGGAAAATTTTTGTTGTTTCTACAATCAGTTAGATGTGTTCTTTCATGTTATATCAAATTCCCTTAGAAATCGTTTGACAAGGTAAACTACATTTTTACCGGCGTAACTTTACTATTCAATCCTACCCTAATATTTTTGCTGACAACGACGTTGTTTTTTACATTCTACTGTTAAATGTTGAATACAGGTAAACATACTGTGACTAAATAGGTTAGGTTAGAACCTTTTAGGTATTTAAAAAAATATTATTTTTGCATTTATGTTGCCATAGGTTAGCCTATAGTTGAATAGTTAAGTTGCGCCAGAGATGCAAGTGACAGAAATTCAAAGCATAACAAAAGTTTTCATATAACCCCCTCACCATATTGCGGCAGAGGTGCCAACGTAAATGCAAAAAATGGGTTCTAATATGTAATTGTAATGTTCAATTCTAGGCGTAAATTTACTATTCGATTCTCGACTGATATTTTTGCAGACGACGACTTTGTTTTACATTCTAATGTTAAATATTGAATAGGCCTACAGATAAACATTCTGTGACTTATAAGTTAGAACTTTAGGATATTTTTTTTTATTCTTGCATTTCTGTTGCCTTAGGTCAGTTGACGGTCGAAACGTAAATTTGCGCCCAATTCTATTTCTGAACGTCTTAATAAATATAGCCTAATCAGAAAATATAATTACAAAATTTAATGTAATTAATTAGGCCTATAAACAGAAAATAAAACACCTTTAGCCTAACTTAAACGCAATTCATAGATTTTTAATGCAGGAAATGTTAGACTTATCTTTTAAATGACATCGGACTGTGCATGTGGTCGTAAATAAACACGATTGCCGGACTCCGCTATTACTACAACTTAACACCACTCAATAAAATACATTTATAACAAAACTGAGACACACAAATTTGACTTTATAAAATTCTATGATACAGAAATACTTTATGTTTACCATACTTTATATCAATGGTACATTAATGTTCACGATTCGATAATTGAATCAATCCAATATGTATAACAAGGGCCGAAATAATGTAGCCTATTTGTTGCATCTTTGATTATGGACCTTCTAATTTAAGGTTTATATAATCAAAGGTTGAATTGATAAAAATAAAAAAAAAGCCTAAAGTTTTAATTTACAGTAGGCTATCTTGTCATAGTATGTTTCCACTTTGTAAACACATATATAAGTTGATAACATCAATTAAGTTGTTTTGCTTAACAGACATGAAGCAAAAAAATAATAAACTGCTGTAAAATTAATAAACTTTTTATTATATTTGAGTAAAATTAGCATGATGAAAAACGATGCTTTTATGTAATAAAAAGTAGGCAATTATTTTTATTATAAAATAGGCCCAGCCTACATCTTTTTCCTTTAATTTTTGTATTTGAATTTAAAACATGACTGGTTTTGTGATATACTAAAGTAGAGGATTTTGGCATGCATAGGTTAAAAACTCAGCCGTGACAGGTGTAGAGGCTTACAGGGCCGATTTAGAAGTCGACAGCACCCTTGGCACTCCATGACGAATCACCCACACTTCCATCCCTCCCACTACACTTCCATCCCTCCCACCACAGTCATATGGTCAATTCACAGCCTACATTAATTCCTGATGAGTCATAAGCCATCGCTCCGAGACAGGTAGCAACTGCTATTGCCTCTACTCTGTAACATACGCACGCACTACCTTTATAAATCTCTTTTGCTTTAACTAAAAATATAATTTACAGATAGTGAGTATGGGAGTCGTATTTTGAAACGTTGCCATATAGTACTTGCATACTTAATAATTTTAAATTTCTTTTCATAAAATTTTACCCCTTAATCTCTTGCGCCCCTCGGCACGTTCCCATTTTGTAAATCGGCTATGGAGGTATACTAAACATTTGCCGAAAAGTACCCTAATGTTTAATTTTATTAGACCTACTATGTTTATTTATTATGTAAACATCATAGCCTATAGCTTAATATTTGTTAAAATTATAAATATTAGGCCTAATCACTAAATTGCTGTAAATGCTATCAAACCTAATTTTCTACAAAAAGGGGAATATTAGTTGACATTGCAGGTTAAAGAGTGTATGCTGTAATTTTGCCTTGGCACTTGAACAAATTGGGAAAAAATAAAAAACAGCAGCGTGAAATTTAAATGCCCTTACCTGCTACTAATATTTGCAGTTTATCTTTTACTTCGGCTCGCATTAGAATGCTGAAGTATTGAAATCATGCAGTAATTTTGTGTGTCTGTTTTCCTGTACACACTATATAAGCATTCACAGACGTCGTAGAAAACTTCTGACGGTACCAAAATGTTGATAATTTTATTGCAGAGAGTTGAAAAGCTTTTGAGCTTTCTCGCTTGAGTCGTAGCACGTCGGAGTCATGTTTTTGGGTCAACATTTTGAAAATTCTGTGTGGAGTATCGTTTTGTATGTTTTTGAATACGGGAAAACCAATTTTGAGAATTAAAAAGTCGTAGTTTCAATTCGTGTGTTCTGTCCAGATGAGCCGAAGTCTCGAAAAAGTGTTCCATCTTTTCACTAGTATTAGTTTGTAATTAACAAAAGTTTATATCAGTGACAGTGTAAATAAGTTAGTATTACCACTACCTAATATAATATTACAACTTACCATTGTCAATCGTGATATTCTTAAAAATAACAACAGTTTCGGCTATTAAGCCATTATGAATTTAATGATGTTAGAAAAACTTCTTCGCTATCATAGAACACAATAAAAACTCTTAACACGTTCGGGCACAAATATTTGAATAAATTATTTAGGCTACAAAAACATATGTAATAACATCCACGTTCTGAGGGCATTCTGTCTTGCATTGAACTACGGAACTGCTTCTTGAAAACTATTGATGCAAAAGTAAGGAAACTGGTTTATTATCAGGGAATTAAGTTGGGTTAGATCTATTAAGTTTTTGTTATGGTATCATACAATGCGCTACAGTCGAAAAGTATTTTTTTCATTAAGTATTGTTTCAGGATTAGATTTGTACATTTATATATATATGTGTATAAAATAATTATCAAATCTATAAAGAAGAACAAATTTATATCAACCAGGTGCTCGAACTTCCTGCTCCCCTGTTCTCCCACCTGTGTAAAAACGACCCCTCTACTACACACCTCACAGTAAACACAAAATCTCATGAAGTAAAGGGGTCTAGATGTTGATTTTTAGATTTGTAAGTAACATTGTATGGAGACATGGCATTTCTTAAGCAAATTAGTTTAATGCTAACTTAGTAGGCCTAAACTAGACATAACTTTTTACATTATGTTCTCAAATGCCTCTTTTTGGTGTAGTGGTTCCCACCTTATACCAGAAATAAAATCTTTAATTCTTGTGGAAGCCAAATTATTTTTAGTCATAGATGCAAGTTTTTTTGGCTTTATCCTTTAACTGAAATCATCAGTCCATCAACCCCATTACTTTTCAGTTTAGTTGTCAAGGCCAAGTGGCCAAGGTCATGAATCAGTTCACATTTTTTACTCAGGAGTTATTTTATTTTGTTTGTATCAGTACATCTCCCTGACGTATGATGTTTATTACATTCTCTCTTCTCGACTGAAAGTTTTATTAACTTTTTACATTGACTATTTTATTTTTTAGTGTTTCAAAACATTATTTCAGTAAGTGGTTACGTTGTAAGTTTTTGATTTAAAAAATTGACAAAATCTCTTTAAAATATATGCCAGTAAGTCGTATTTGTAAAAAAATCATGACTTGTGACTCAAAACTCAATTGAAGGACCAAAAACTCGTGTGAGAAATGTGGAACGCTTGAGAATAAATAAATAAAACTGTTTACTGTTCATTGTAACTTTAAGAGTTCTACTGTTCTATTATTAAGTTCTAAAAATGTTTGTTTTCTGTTTGTAAAAGTGTATTCCTATTATCAACACTAAATAAGGGCATGGCTGTTTGAGAGTGGGCTGTCATTTTAATTGGGACGTTTGCGGATCTTATGTCTAGGATATCTGTACATTTAAACCTTAAATGGTATACACAGGAAAGTTTGATATTCATGTTGGGTCGTTAATCAAGGTTTCTAAACCAAAACTAGCATTTTTCATTTTGTAATTGTCCACTAAACCTTAGATTGTACTAAACCATACTTGAACATCTATTCCTGTGTATATAAGCAGTGTATAGTTTGCAGATAGGCCTTGTTCGATTTAACCCTAATCTATAATTTCTTTGATTGTTTTAGAGTTAACACAAAGGCTATACAATGGCGGGTAGTAATCAAGTAAGTATATTTTCATTAATAGTTTCAATCTAAAGTAAACTTTTAGGTTAAGTAGGCCTAACTTATTTTATAAACTCAGTAAGTATTAATTTTTATCTAAGATGTACCGGTAGTTAATTTGGGATTAGTTATGGGGTCGACATTAACTTTACTTATGTAATCAGATTGGGAATTTTGAAGTTTTTAATTCACTTTTGATCGGGCACATTAATTTTGAAACACGACTGGCACTCTAGGAAGTAACTTCCAGGTAGGTAGAAAAAAGAAGTATTAACAATTACATTTATATTTAATTATTGATTGCAAAATTATACGTTTTGTACACCTTTATGTTGAAAACGTATATTTTAAACCAATTATTTTTGGTTACAGTTGTTATTTTTTGGTACAAAGTAATACTAGGTAGGCCTAATATAGCTTAAAACTTTTAATTTTTCAAAACTACAATAAGATAGTTAGTAAACTTTTTTTTTTAATTTGTCGGTCTGTAATTTGTAGGTTCGTCTTTCACCTCTCTTTCAACACTAGACAATAATCTTGAAATTCTCTCTTATAGCAAATTTCCATAGGAAAGATGAGCTATTGCAGTGACTTTTATGGTACGACGTAAGGGGGTGGTCAATAAGCACCGATCATGGTCCCCAGAAAACGTTTTGGGGTGTCATTTTATAGGCTATATAGTAGAGTCACGCTATTCCGAACTAATTTGGACCGAACACTATTCGGTTTTAGCGGGAATTCGAATAGGCAGATTTCATGAATAATATCAACGTATTGACTTGTTAAGGCGTAAATTAAGTGTGGGGACATCTGCTAGAGTCAGTTCTATATAGCGTTGATTGGCTCGGAGGAAAGCGAGGATGAGGTGAATGTTCAAACTGGACTCATATCACACGTTGACGCGGCAAATGCTTTTGACCTCGCCTTAGTGTAGGTTTACACCATCCGTTTTTTCCTTCCATTGCGATTCTGTTTTCTTCTAAAAATGGAAGGTAAGAGACAGGTTTTTCGAACTGTCCGTTTTGTCATCCCGCAGTTTGTCCGTTAGTGCCGCATCGTCTTGAAAAAAGATTGAGAAAAAAATAAAATTCGTTTGAGATAGTAACGAAAACGGAGGAGAAAAACGGATGAACGCAACTGGCAGGAGGCAACATAACTACTACTGCCTAGCTGTTGTATTTTTTGAATCCTTCCTTCTTTCTGATGGACCCGGTATCCTTTTCACCGGATGTTTTTTGTGGTAGCTTCCTTCCCATAAAACAGATCTAAAACGTGAATGAGTCAAACCAGCTTTCATTCCAATTTGGTTTCAGGCGTTTTCATTAAGCTTAGGCTCTATGTATGTATGTCTCTATTTAACTTATTTGAATAACAATAAATGTACGTTTTTTTCACAAACATCTTTTTAATTTCTCCTGTTTTATGTTTCAAAAAATAGGTATTTTTTCTGAACTCTGTTCGGAATAGGCGGATTTTTGGAATAGCAGGCTTCGGAATAGCGGGACTTTACTGTACTGTATATTTAATGTGTTCCCACTCTAACAGCCACATTTCATTTTCGATACGTCAAGTAAATTTATAGAAAACACGTTGATTTTCTAGGTCGCTCGGTCAAGATCGTTAGCCAAAAAAATCCACCAACCAAAATCATGTTTTTTATAAAAAATTTGTGAGACTTTTCTTACTAGAATGATTTTTTTTGGTTTTTATCTAAAAAAATAAATATAGGAGATTATTTTGCACATTTTGTTTTTTTACATAACCTTATAGTCCGTCAGGTTCTCCCAAAATCGATCAAAATGTGAAATACTATTAAAGTAGGGCCTACCCGGATTTACTGTCAGGAATTTTACTGTGGTTGAGCTTCTGATCTGACACCGATGGTTGGGATGCAAACTCGCAAAGAAAGTTTTTCCATTGACGAAGCAAATCCATAATAGATTTTCCCCTAAATTCAGCGCCTTCGTGAGTAGACCAATTTCCCAAATAGTTGGTTGAAACACTAAAATATATAAACTTAGTTTTGTAAATTCGCTCAACTCACGTCAGCAGTTCAGCTGTGTGATCGAATTATTCATTTTATAAAATATTATATTATTGTATACTCTCATATTTTTATGGAAATGGCGATTGATTAGGACAGAGGCACTTGAATCTAAGTAGGGGTGGTGGTAGTATGGGTGACCTGTACAAATTATAAGACAGAGAACAAAGTAGTCACGCACTATCCTCAATAATTTGAATCATGGCATGGGTTGTAATTTCAACATTAATATTTAAATAATCAACATTTCAAAATAATTTAGATATTGCCAACTAAATGAAACAATATCCTATAATGTTTATATTTTATAAAAACCAATGCTACATAAATAACTAATTTGATTTATTTTGTTTCACAGGGAATTAATGGAGTTATTAAACAGATACATATGATTAACTTCATGTGCCATGATAATTTCTGTATTAATTTAAATTCTAGAATAAATTTTATTTGCGGAAGGAATGGTAGCGGTAAAAGCGCAGTTCAAACCGCACTAGTCATCGGACTTGGTGGGAAAGCTGCGTGGACAGGGCGAGGCACATCACTGAAAGGTAAATATAGAAATCTTAAAATTTTGTGTTTAGACATATTATTTTAAAAGAAGAGTTAACTTATTAGCTATTAACTCATTTTTAAAGATACAAAACATATAAATAAATCTCTTTATATTGAATACAACATCTGTGTCTTTCTTTATAAAAATCAGCTAATCGGATACGCATTTAGTTTTCCTACATTTGGTACTTTAACTGTTGAGGTTAAGTTTGGTCAAAATCGGTTGAATATTTCTAAAGTTTGAACAATATAAGTTAATGTCTTGAAAAGAGAAATTTGTTTCCAAGTTATGAAACCATACAACATTTTTTTAGCCTAAGTCAATAGCTTCCAAGATATTGAGGTTCAATGTTTATGCAAGTAGGGCGTTTTTGCCGTTCTTGCATCACTGAATTTAATATATTAGTTTTATAAAAATACCTTCTATTTGTCCATCAAATGATCCATTTAATGGTAATTTGTGCTACCCTGGTTTCTGATGTATTATTGAATGACATTTTGGGCGAGTGATAGATTTCTCTCTTAGCAGCAAAAATATAGTGTTGTATATTGTTGAGTATTCCATGGTTAATGTGGTTTTTATTACGTTGATTAAACTGTTTCTCTTTTTTTTATAGATGTAGTGAAGAATGGTGAGAGTTCTTGCACAATAAAAATAACTTTAAGCAACTGTGGACCATTGGCCTTTCATCCAGAAATGTATGGCGATGAAATCATGGTTGAAAGACATATTACACAATCTGGCGGGTCGTCATATAAAATTAAAACTAAAAGAGGTACATACAACAATAACCTATTACTAGATTAAAACATGAAGGTGATAAGGAAATTTCAGCTGTGATGATTTTCTTAGTTAAATGGTTTTGTGATTTAAAAATTATTTAAACTTTGGGCTACTTTTTGTTTTGGTTTTGTATCAAATTTTTGGCCAATTATTTGTTAATTTTTTTTCTAAACAAACAAAAATTTTGGTTAAATACCATTCTAAAATTAAATGTAGGCTATTTTGAATTGTTGCAAAAGTATTTCATGCTGTAATAAAATAATGGGTTTGCATTGGTGGGGTGCCCTCTTAGAGCTCAGACTTTAATTTATTTTGAGTGGAAGTAGCAACCTCAGTTTCAGTGATTTTGTAATCATGTAGCCTATTATCTCAGCGCAAACCCTGTGCTGCAATATAACATTATTTATTTTGTTTGTCGCCATTCCGACTACTATTATAAATTAATATAATGATAAACAACTTACCGTCGTCAGTAGTTAATTAAAGTATTAAAAAGAAAAAGAAAAAAAACAACAGCCGTTTCGGTTATTTAGCTATTCAAGTTTTGGAGAAACATCCTCCGTTTTCATAGAACACTTAATAAAATACATACACAAACATTTAAATAAATCAACATACCTTCAATTAAGTCAATCGTAGTTCTTGTTTCTGGAGTAATGGCTACATGTTTCGCTGCCACGGGCAGCATCATCAGGCCGGCCAGTAACATTAACACTAGTCCATTGTTCACATATAGCCTACATCACAAACATATATACATAAATCGTCCTGGCACAAATAATTGATAATTCGGCCTGGCACTTGTCAACTGACAAAAATAGTTTTTGTTCCCAATACTAAGGCCACATATTTACTTGCTGAGTTGTACTGGGACACTGCTACCTCAAGTATTCCTTATCTGATTTTGTACCTTTGGCCTTATTCTGAAGTTTTCAAATATTAAATCGTATACAGAGGTGGTGAAAAGTCCCGGAACAGGTTAATATTTTTTTAACCGTTACAGATGGAACTGCATAACTTGGTACACTGTTACTGGGCATAAAACACTATTTTACCACAATTTCAATGAGCTGCGACCACTTCGGGGGGACGGTCCACAAGATTTCAGAAGAAAATCTTAAATGAGAGCGTGGGTTGAGTTGTACATCAAATTAAAGGTTTAATTTAGTAGAATACAATGCCGCAAACCCGACTTCAAAAGGTTCACCCTAAACAAAATGGCGGCCCTAAACGTGTTGAAATAAATCGACATAAAGTTGCTAATATCTCGAAAAGGAAGAGTTTTTAGAAAAAATTTCGAGAGGCAAAAAATGTTTATTTCAAAGTGCTTGACCTAAAATATTGCTTCCGAATCGATTTCGTAAATTTTATTTTTACTCCTCCATCTTAGAAAATTTTGTAAAAAATATGTTCATTTTGTGACCTTTTCTTAGTTTGTGCAATATGGTGAAGTTGTTCTTTTATCGACTTAAATTAAGGTATGTTGATTAATTAAAGTAGGTAGTTCTAAAGCTAAACAATGAATATTTAAACAAATTATTACATGAGAAACATATTTATAAAAACTTTGTCCAGTGGGCCCACTGTCTCGCATTGAACTATTGCTTCTAATGTGGGAACTGGTTTTACATTTGGAGAGGCAGTAAGATAATTTACACAGTGTCATAAACTCAAATTGAGTTAAAGGTGACAAATTTAAAAGCTCAGGTGTTTATGAAATATCATGCACCAATTGTCCATTAAAATAACGGGCAGATCCTTTAGAAAAAGATCCAAAGAACATATCCTGATACGTCACCAGAAAAATTGAATCTAAATATACCGAACATCTTATTTCAAATAATCATAAATACAAAGCAATCGATGACAACTTTAAAATATTACACTGTTGCAAAAAAAGGAAAATTTATGATTGCTCTGGAACAATATGAAATATACAAAATGTTCGAAACTAATCCGAATGTAATATTTAATGAAAAACTATTATTTGAATCAAACACATTGTATGACACAATAATAACTGAAACATAATAATCTTATCTTACTACCTTTCCTAATGTGAAACCAGTTCTCGTGCATCACTTAGAAGCAAAAGTTCAGTGGAGACAGTGGGCCCACACCGGACATAGTTTTTATGTAATAATTTATTTCAATAAGTATGTTTCTCATGTAATAATTTATTTAAATGTTAATGTATGTATTTTATTAAGTGTTAAGTGTTCTATGACAACGGAGGATGTTTCTCCAAAACTTGAAAATGGCTGAATAGCCGAAACTGTCATAGTTTTTAAAAAAATACGACGATTGACTACTGAGGGCGGTAAGTTGTTTAACATTATATTAATAATACCATTGATGGGGTATGTTACGTGAATCATATTTAATTTGGAATTTTTACGTTTTTTTAGTATTGTACAGTCAAACTTGGATAATTTGAAGTTAAAGGGACCAGGGAAAAAATTCAAATTATAAAAAAATTCTAACCCTTTGACCGCCAAGGGCCGATCTAATCGGCTTTTACTAACTGTCTGATTATCTCCACAGCCGATTACATCGGCTCTCAAAAGTGGTCTGAATACCGCCATAGGCCGACGTGATCGGCTCTGGCATTTTGTCTGAACAGCGCCACGGCCGTTATAATTGGCTTTTAGTATTTTGTTTATTTAGTCACTCGTATTACCTAAACCTGTATTTTTTCTAAACTTATAAAGAGGATAAGATTTGGCCTTTCATATTGTAGCAAGATATTTTTAGTTTACGTATATTTTAAAAGTTTTTATAGCTGTGCAAAATAAATACATGTATGAATGCAGTATAAATAAATACGGTACATTTTTGATTGTGTAAGGAAAAAAATTCAATCTTGGTACTAAATGTCAATTACATAACAAATGAACGGGGGAAAATCTACCGGATGTGTATTTTGATTGTGGATCCATATTTATTTATAAAATATTTATGTACCGTATAAAATACCGAAAATAGGCTGTATACTTTCCCGCTAGTTTTACTGAGTCGTTCTATGATTGTTGAATGTTTTTGTCATATTATTTCTGTTATTACACTAAAGTGAGACACATTTTGTATAAGCGTTTAGTGAGTTCAGAGCTGTGAATCTTGTTTCTTACAACAATAGCAATGAGTGATCCTCTAAAAAGGGCTCTACTCTAAAAAAAAAAACCGAGCTTTGCGTGAAAAAAAAACGCAAATACATATTTTAAATTTTAATATTTTTTGTTTTAATTACGGGGGTTATTCTCAATAAAATAGGGTATAACATAATATATAAGGTTAGAGGAAAACTATTTTTTTACATAGTTATTAGGCTCTAAACTTAAAAATTGTACATAAATATTTGTTTTCCTTTACTTTTTCAGTTATAGTATACATGTAAAAGTGGAATTAATACCATTTTTTGTAAATTTAGTTGTATTACTTTTAATTCCAATTAAAACGAGACCAAAAGCATTATTCTAGTTTTGATATTAGCTAAGCTAAAATGATTTATGTAAACGTTCGTCAAAATACCGAAAATAGGCTTGGCGGTATTAGACAATCCCACACGACAGTGGCTTGGCGCTCAATCAATGCAATGTCTCGCTTAATCGACCTTGGCGGTATTCGGAGCGTCCTAGTAGAAATGGTATGGCGGTCAAAGGGCTAATTATATATGTTCACTCAAAAAGAAGAGGTAAATACATGTAGGCCTACAGTACTGTACTTAAAAAAAATTAATCAAAAATTTAACACACAAATTTTACAAAATACTGTACAATATACAGTACAGTAAAGTCACGCTATTCCGAAGCCTGCTATTCCAAAAATCCGCCTATTCCAAACAGAGTTCAGAAAAAATACCAATTTTTTAAACATAAAAGCAGGAGAAATTAAAAAGACGTTTGTGAAAAAAGTACATTTATTGTTATACAAATAAGTTAAATAGAGACATACATAGAGCCTAAGCTTGATGAAAATGCCTGAAACCAAATTGGAATGAAAGCGGGTTTTGTTTCCTTCACGTTTTCCATCCGTTTTGCGAGAAGGAAGTCACTGCAACAAGCATCCGGTGAAAAGGATACCGGGTCGGTCAGAAAGAAGGAAGGATTAGATACAACAGCTAGGCACTAGAGTGTTGTTACCACGTGCCAGTTGCGTTCATCCATTTTTCTCCTACGTTTTCGTTATCTCGAACAAATATTTTTTTCAAGACGATGCGGTACAAACAGACAAACTGCGGGATGACAAAACGGACAGTTTGAACAACCTGTCTCTTCCCTTCCATTTTAAGAAGAAAACAGAATTGCAATGGAAGGAAAAAACGGATGGTGTAAACCTACACTAAGGAGAGGTCAAAAGCATTTGCCGCGTCAACGTGTGATATGAGTTCAGTTTGAACGTTCACCTTATCCTCACTTTCCTCCGAGCCAATCAACATTGTATAGAACTGACACTAGCAGATGTCCCCGCACTTAATTTACGCCTTAACACGTCAATAGGCCTACCTTATTGTTATATAAGAACAATCGTACCAAAAATTTTAATTATCCAAAATAAAATTTGAATTGTACATGATTTTTTACCATTGTTTTATTGCAGAATTCTAGGGACCAGACAAAAAATTTGAATTATCCAAAATTTCGAATTATAGATGTTTGAATTATCCAGGTTTGACTGTATTTATCATTAAAATAAATTTTTAATTTGTCAAAGTTGTAAAACTGACCAACTAAGTGGGTAAAATACTGCCTACACACCATTACTACATCGATGTGATACAAAGTGAAATATAGTACATACCTTGCTGTTTAGTTATTAAAAAATTCCAATTTTTTCAATTTTGAAACAGATACAGACCCTTATTTGGTGCACACTCAGCTGACCAATTTTTTCTAGTTTAAAAATTTTTGTAGTTTTAAAATTAATTACAGACTTATATAAGTTCAAAATGTTTACGTGTGGATGGAATGATATCTTATAATTACATTCTAGGTGAAATAGTATCAAAATTAAAAGAAGATTTGGATAGAATACTATTCCGTTACAACATTCAAATCAACAACCCAATTGCAATTCTACACCAAGATGTGGCAAGGAATTTCTTAAACACAGATGATCCTAAGAAGAAATATTGCTTCTTTTCTCAGGCTACCCAGTTTGACATTATAGAGGAGTATATAGAAATAACCAACAAAGATCTTACTAAAGCCTATCAAAAGCTGGAACACAGGGACACTGTAAGCAATACATTCTGTTTTAACCTATTCTACGTATAATTATTTATATAAGTGATCAATTTGTAGAGCAATTAAGTTAAGATATTCATCTGGCAGTTTTTTACTACATGTACATAAATTTTGCAAGATCAATGAAAATTAAAATGACTAAAGCCACAGAGGTTTTGAATTATCCATTTTTTAAATTATCTGTCTGCTTGTACATTGTAAATTTATTTAAAACATGTTTCACTGCTATGACCATTAATAATAATAATAATACTTGTTTTCTCAATTTTATACGCATTCAGAAAATTGCATGTGTTACAGTATATAGTATATATCTCACATTGTCATCAAATCTTCAGTCAAGTTCGTTAGTGGTAAACAATATTAAAAATCCCTGCAACAACGCTTAATGTAAAAAATATTGCTCTGTTTATTGTTGTGATACCGCCTAATAGAAGTTTTGGGAGACACCAGCTATTAGCTCAAGGAGTGGAAAGAGGTTGAAGAACAAACACATTCATAACTTCCTTAGTAGGCACAGCATCTAATCCATTCAAAATTATTGTAAACCTTCTAAGTATTAATGTATGACATTTTTATACAAGTAACCCTCACGGCAAAGGTTAAGCAAAATGATGTTGCCAGAACAAAAATGCATTACTCCCACATAGTAGATGCAATATTGAGCCTGTTATTAATTGTTGTACATCTTTTTTAAAAATATTACCAAAATCTTTTGTGTTTTTTAGCGAATTTCCATAGGAAAGATGAGCTATTGCATTGACTCTTATGGTGAAACCTAAGGTCGAGAGTGGTCAATGAGCACGTTTTGGGGTGTTATAGAAAACGGTAAATAATATGTTCACACTCTAACGGGCATTTTACGTCTTATTTGGTTCAAATTTGGTACAAACGTTGGTTTTCTATGTCGGTCGAACCATTTTGTTAGCAAAAACAATCCAACAACCGGAAGCACGTTTTTTAATAGGAAGTAACACTTTTTTGAGATTTTTCGTACTAGAATAAACCTTTTTTTTATTTTATCTAAAAATAATATAGGATATTCTGCACATTTTGTTTTTATAATCTTATAGGCTATAGCCCGTCCGGTTCCCCCAATATCGTTCAAAATGTGAAATAGGTACCATAAAAGTACTTGGTTAAAATCCTCGTGGGGCATCTTCTGATCCGAGGTCGATGGCTGAGAAGCAAACTCGCAAAGTGAGTTTCTCCGCTGCAAGCGAAATGAAACCGACCGTAATCTGTGGCTGCAAAGTTGAGGTGCAAACTTGCAAAGCCTTTGTGAGTGGACCAATTTCTTAAATTGTTTTTTGAAACGCTAAAACACATAAACTTAGTTTTGGAAATTCGCACAACTCACGTCAGCGTTTCAGTTGGGTGATGGAATTATTTTATAACTGCAATCTTTAGTGCAACGTTCAAAAACATTTTCAATGGTTAGTTATCAGAGTAAATGAGAAATTCAAAAGCTTCCTGCATCTGTAGGCCAAGCGAAACGGATTTAAAAAAGAATGCTATCCTGCATATAGTCCAGTCCAGTAATCAGAACCTATTTTACTATGAATTTTAGGGGCCAAAGTTTGGTATATTTGGTGATATTTTTGTGTGGGTTATTGTTTGAAAGGGCTTTATTTCAGGATTTTCTAGCGCAATAAAAATTTTGAAAAGCTGTAGAAATACTCATGTCTTTTACAGCAAAGCTATATATATTGGATTGGTTATAAACTTTTGCGAAAAAATTATGAAATGTATGTTTTCCATTTAAGCGGAAGCTATCTTGAGCGACATTCATGGTAAACACATTTTAAACAAGATTTATGATTGTTGATATCTGTCACGTTCATTTTTAAAAATATACTTATTTCCTAATTTTATAAAATTGTTGTTTATTTGGAAAGCTTATGAGTAAATCACTTAAAAAATGAATCGAAACTAAATTTACTATACTAGCAGGGTGTCTAGCAGTCGGGAATGTCGGGAAAATCGGGAATTAACATAGAAATGAAAAACAGTCGGGAAAAGTCGGGAATTAACATATAATTTTTTTTAAAGTCGGGAAAATGCATAAAATTGTTTAAAACAATTTTTATTTACATTGAAATATTCTCAACACAACCGAAACTAATAGCAATCCAATTTGGCGTATGAAAATGAAGCTAAGCAGAGCAGGTATATGGGCTATTGTACATTATTCTTGGAAGTCGAGAAGTGCCGTTACCATGCCAACGGGTTGGTGGTTGGGGGCGCATGCGCAATGATTAAAAAAATTCAAAGTAGTTAAATTACTATATTTTTAGGTATCACATTACGGTGAATTTGTTCATACGTTCACACGAAAGAACGCTTCGAACAGTTCACATTTTAAACACTTTAAGTAAGAAATAATAAACAGTATGCATATTGTACTGTCAGGGTGCCCACTCAACCATGAAACCGTGAATTTCGTGTACCGGTACCGTGAAAAAACCGTGAATAAGAAGCCGTGAATTTCGTTGTCAAACCTAAAAATCTAAACATTTTTAAATTACCATAGAACGAAATTATCACAAGAAAATAAAAGAAGTTTTGAGTCACGTTAATGTGTTTTGGAACTACAGTATTTGAAATTGAAAAACTGTTGCAACTTGCTAGCAGCTTCGTGAAAGACCGAGATTACTCATGACGACAAACCTTGAAGATCGTGGAGGAAAGAGAGAAGGGGTGGGACCGAGTGAATTTGAGACTATCTTCTAACAGACTACAGTTCTAGTACTCGGCTTTGTGTAAAGATTGTTTTCTAATTACACAAAGTAACAATGGGTCAACATTATATTAACATTAATTTCTATAATAAAATATGATTTTTATGCTTATAGTTACAATATCCTTTTAATATTCCCGTTAACATTGTTTTATTGTAATTGTATGTAATTAATTTAATCATTGTATTATCGTTCAATAATAATAACGCGAGTGGACATTGTAAGGAACATGGCTGGTAATAAGCAAATATTAGTCAAGAAAAAAATGCCAGCCGGTGGGAAAAAACTATGCAGTAAGGTTTGCCACATTACGGGAAAGTGACAAAGTGGTAGTGCGAGAGAGAAGGGGAAGTAGTGTGCCCTCTCTCGCTACTATCTCCTTCTCTCTCGCACAAGTCCTCAAAATAGGTCGCCGTCTTTAAATCCATCTATAACTCCCATTGCAGTGATGGGTTGATTTACGATACCACCCATACTATTTTTTCTTTCTTTATCGATATTGAGATTTCGAGAGTCAATAGCCGAAACTCGATATCGAGAGATGTTCAGTTTAGTTTATATCATTGTTAAGTAAACCTCTTGTTTTATTTGAATTCAACTATTCATGCTTAAGCTTAGTTATTTGTACAGATAAAGGTAAAGTAGGCTCAAGGTTAACCACTTATGGATTCGTTTCTTACATGTCTATTTATAGAATTAGGGTGCCTACTGTGACGAAAAGTTACAAATTGTATAGATCGGTAACTAAAGTATAATACTGTAATTATATTTGTTTTAGTTCGGGTAAAACATTTTCGGGATTTACGTTACCCGTGATTTATGTTTTCCGTGGGAGTCCTGACAATTGCCTTTGTTTTACTTGTTACAGTAACCGTTCCTGCAAAAAACTACATTTAATTTCTGCTTTTCCGAATTTTACAAGTGTTATCTATATAACCTTTTCGGCGCGGACCTTAGCGGTTGTATTTTAAATTAAGTTTTAACTCTGGTATTCTATAGAAACAAGAAAAAATTATTGTTCTTGTGAGTATAGGTTTTATCGCTGACACGCAGTTTTATATAAAATTGAGTTTTAATGACGTCGTTTTATAAAATTAGCGCTAATAATATTCGGGAGTCGCATTCTTTGCGGACATTCATCATTGTATTTTAAATAATATTTCAACAATAGTAGTTCATAAAATTTTCATAAATTGTATTCGGGCATCTTATTTTTCGCGGACATACGCTGTTGTACCCTATATTACATTGCGTTTTATAAAATTAGCGCTAATAATATTCAGGCGTCGTATTCTTTGCGGACATTCGTCATTATATTTTAAATAGTATTTCAACAATGGTAGTTGATAAAATGGCATAATTTGTATTTGGGCATCGATTTTTTTTGCCGAAGTACGCTGTTGTATATTACATTGTTCTAATGCCGGCGTTTTATAAAATTAACGCAAATACTATTAGGGGTCGTATTCTTTTGCGTACATTCGTCATTGTATTTTAAATAGTATTTGGTAGTTGATAAAATTTGCACAAATGGTTTTCGGGCATCGATTTTTTCGCGGAAATACGCTGTTGTATATTACATTGCGTTTTAATGCCGGCATTTTTAAAAATAACGCTAATAATATTATTCGGTTGTCGTATTCTTCCGACCGGGAAACAATAATTTTGGACTTCACAGAACAAATCACCGCCCTCGGACGGAGCTACAGTCGTTCTCTGCACGTTAGAACTGCTTTATCTAATTTAATGTACCGACAAGACGCCGATTCATGTAGACACGGTGGTGACGCTGTCGCTCGTGAGCACCGATCTCATACTAACTCCGATTTAACTAAATGCTTCCGCTGGACGCAACTGCCGAATTTCCGGGTGTCGCTCGTGCGAACCAGCCCTTGTAGTCCGAACAAGCGTATTTGTGGTGTTGATAAGCCATAAATATATAAACTTTATTTCTTGGATTCGACAAAATGTTCGGAAAAAGTCGGGAATTTTATATGGGAAATTTGCTAGACACTCTGACTAGGTTTGTGAATGATAAACATTGAAGGAAGTTAGTTTCTAGTAAAAACAACTCAAAAGTATTATTGGTTTTGAATGTTATCTGTTCAATCAATAAAAAATTATCACTTTTAAGTTGTAGATCTGTGTACAGTGTTATATTTCTTCAATAGTTATTAAGTAAATATTGTGTTTATGATAAGACTCTTTTATTGTTTTTATTTTACTATATTGTTATAAATTTAAAATGGAGCTAATATTAAAAAATAAAAAATTCCTGTTGTGGTTATATATATAATATACTAAAGAGTTGAGTATAATATAAAAGCTAACATTTTTAACTAAACGCTGTTAAGAAAGATCAGTAATTTATTTCAGGTTTTGCAAAGAAGTTATCACGATGTTGAAGAATTGAAGAAACGAATGCAAACATTGCAAGAAGCAGAAGACAAGTTTGAACATCGTGAAGAAGTCCGTAATGAACTAGCTTGGGCCAAGGTAAAGTCCATTTCTGGGTCAGAGATAAATGATAGTTAAGATTAAAATGTTATATTTTTTTAATCAATTTCTTACTATTTGGATTTTACCATGGTCAGAGATCTGTAATAATATAGCACCAAAAAAGATGGGGATACTTGTTTGACAGTGACTTTATAAATATTTATATATAGTTTGCTATATATCTATATTAACAAACCTATTCGGTCACTTAGGCGATTTTTGAAATGTTTATAATAATTTAGGCCTAATTATTGTTGACTAAGGCCCTTAATACAACTACTATACATAATATAACTCTAAACTATAATTAAGTACAAATTATAGTTTTATTTCATTTTAGACAAATATATCGTCAAATATGCTTAGTTAGGTATAAATTATAAATTTATAAGAATAAAAATATGGTATCATAGAAAACTGTATGTTTTTATTTTAGATTACAATTGCTCATATTTGTGCTTTAGTGAAGAAGTACATCTTAATTTTAAATCCATATAAATTAAAACAAGTAGAACTACAGAAGTAGGCTTAATTCATTGCATTTATCACTAAAAGTACAATTAATATGTTGTGATTTTATAAAACATCTCTGTCAGTTGCCAATAGCATCTGTCATCTCATAATGCATAGTGTATTTGACTGCTGTTGCTTACAAACATAGTGTGTATGGTTTTCGACTACTGATACTTATAAATATAATGCATAGTGTATTTGATTGCTGATGCTTATAAACATAATGTGTATTGTATTTGTCTACTGATGCTTACAAACATATTGCATATTGTATTTCCATACAAAACATAACTTTTTTCCATACTGATCTGGGTTAAGCGGAGATCCAGGTTAAAGAGGACCAACTTATCTGGGTTCTACTGGATGCATTTACAAGGCATCAATACAATTATTCCTTGCAGTTTTGTGAACAGCAGCAAAATATAACCGTTGCCACCATATGAATTGTGACACTTATGTCCATGTCACAGAGAAATTAATAAAATAAGATATGAATCAGCTGTTTCCTATAGTGACTAATGGAACAGAGATTTGGTCTAAATGAATGAATGACGCAATACATAAATAATATTAATCATTTTAATTTTCATATAACTATATTTCTTAATGACGCAAGATAATTACAGTAGAATCATTTTTTATATATATAAACAAATAATAAAACATAAAAGCAGACTTAAAAAATAGGAAAAACAAAAGCAGACTTAAAAAATATATATATTAATATATGATCGTGTGCAGGATGTGAGAATTGTATAAAAACTTTATTTCAACGAGTGGTGAGTTATACGCGAATAATAAAACGGTAGTCGAAATTATAAACAGTTCGATAAATAAATAAATAAAAAAGAATATAACAACAGTACAGAGCACAATTTAACATGAATGGAGAACTTAATATGAAAGTATGTACAGTGATCATGGATGCAATGAACAGAGAGAGAGGAAAACAACTTGTGTACGTGACGAAGATCAGGTAGCCTAGCGAATGCGTACGAAACAGAACATTCTAGAAGCAGTAGAGGGGATCAAGATGGCGACATAGCTTATGTTTGTTGAATGAAGCCGGCGTGTGTTATCGCAAGAAAAATGTGATTTTCTTTGAAAAAGTAGTGACAAGTTAGTCAAAATGTAAAGTAAATGTACTTTGGAGGTGACGTGATTAAAAATATTAAGCTGATCATGTAAAATTGGTTGTTTATCGACGGATATTCTTTCGATGTGCTTTGTTGGAACTTGTGTAAGGTAGGCTTCAGAGGTGAATTGTGAAATCGACGAAAAAATCCTAGGTAACGGACAGTGCGACGAATATAATAAATAAAACTGTAAGTAATAATGGCCATAAGACATTTCTTTAGTCTGCAAATGTAGAATTTTTTATTTTTTTAAAAAGCTAACTTCTTTTAACTTTTATTGCGTCATCACTTAAGATATGGTTCACAAAACTTTGTATAATTGTAGATAATTTCTTGAGTTGTTTGTATATATATGTACCACTATGTTTATGTTTCTTAATTGTTGTAAATATCAATTTTTTATCATGTTTGAGTAAATAATTGTTGTCTTGCCGCAATGCCTTGAATTTCTTTATATAGCCACGTGTGTCCATTTTGCCACTACTTTAATTAGCCAAGTTCCCACCCCTAAGAAAATAGAGTTAATTAACAAGTATCTTTCAGTGATTAGTAATTATAAATGAATATATGCAAACAGAGCATAAGTAGGGTTATATGTGGATTATCGCAAATCATCATGATTATTATACTTTTTTTTATTATTGAGATTATGGGAGTCAAGTGAAGGTGATTTTTAAGGTGAATTCAAGTAAGGTGAGTTTTAAGGTTATAATAATAAGATGAGTTGAAGTAAGGTGAAATATTAATATTGTTCTACGTTGAAGTTGAAAGAAAGATGTTATGAAGAGTTAAGGTGGGCGATGATTATTATTGTAGTGAGGCAATAGGCCTAGGAGGTGCATAAGCAATTTTAAGTGGTACATGAGCGACGATTTTTTGTTTTTTAAGGTAAATAGGTGAAGGAGGTGTTGAAGAGATATCAGTAGTGATTAGATAATCCACATATAGCGTTTTTATTTTGATTTAAAACATATTTTTTTTTATTTTTGAACTTTTTACCGAACCCCAATTTTTTTTCCCAACGTGGGGCTAACAATTGTTTAGATATTTTTACATTTTGCAACGCCTATCGTTGCAGAATGAAATATCTTTATTAGTCAAATATTTACATATATACATGTCAGATTACAATTAAAAAAAAACAACTTTCGACTAATAAAGTCAGACCCCGAGGTTTATAGAAAACCTGTTTGGGGTGATACATATGCAACTTAAAAATCTAGAAGACAAGAGCTAGAGAGAGAGGTAGCGGCTGATCGGTTACATTTGACAAATTTACCGAACTTTATTAAAATATATTCTTCTCTCAAAATGGAAGAACGAACAAAATACAAAGGCTACTTATTATTTATACGGGACAAATGATTATTACAAATAATATTAATTATAACAAAATAAGAAATATATACCTTAGTTAACATAAGAAAAAAAAAAAAAAAAAAAAACAGAAATCCTACCCTAACAATTAAATATTCATGCACCTAACAATAAAACAACACAAACATATTCCTTATAAAACATGTCTTATTCTAAACAGTCATAAAACATAGAAATATTGTTTGAAACAGAAGATATGTTTTTAACAATCTTAAGAATTTACTTAACCTGTTAACAATTTTAATTTGATGGGGCAAGCAATTATAAAACTTCGGAGCAAGATAGGTGAAAAATGTTTTATATAAGGTAAGTCTAGGTCTTGGGACATACGCATTCAATCTATTTCTAAGTATTACAGTAGGGTTTCGAATATCTTCTCGTTGTTTGTTACCTTTATTATAATAAACTTTTAATACCTTATAAATATCATTTCATTCATTTCATTTCATTTTATTTCATAGCCGTGATACAAAATATTGTTTGGCCAGGTCAAATTACCAAATCTTGCTAACATTTACATTTTTACAAAAACTAATACATATACATAAATAACTCAAAGATCATGAAATTACAATAATAGTCAATCAATAACAATAACACAATGAGGCAATAACACACAACTATCACATTTACCATCGCTAAAATACAACTACTAACATTAACAAAACTATATTTAACAATATAGCCAAAACCTCACCCCCAAAAAAACAAATTAAAATGTATGGTGGATGAACTTGCTTACCGAGTACAAGGATTTTGACGACAGAAGTCGTCTTAAGTTATTTTTAAATTTTATGAAATTTACTTTCAGTCATAAGTTATTTGGAAGTTTGTTAATGAATTCAACACCTGCATAAGAAGGAAGTTTTCTCACAATATTTAACATATGAGGCTGATGTCTTAAAAAGTTAGAACTTCTTGTGTCATAACTATGAACGTCCATGTTGCGCAATGTTTCTCCTTTTTTCCAACAGTGGATTATAGTTTCAAAAATATATACGCCTGGAAAAAATAGTTAAGATGCCTAATTCCTTACACGCTTCTCTACAGGATGCCATTCTGTTTAGACCTAATTAATGCTTCTTAATTAATTAATTCTTAATGCTCTTTTCTGCAGACGTAACACTCTACTAACCTCATTCATTGAAGAGTCACCCCAAAAGATAACTCCATATTTTAAATGAGGATAAATAAGTCCATAGTAGGACATAATAAGTGTTTGTTTGGTGTAATAGTTCTTAATATACTTTAAAGCAAAAATACCAGCACTGACTTTCTTACAAACCGCATCTACATGTTCCTTCCACGTAAGATGACTGTCTATAACCAAACCTAAGAATTTAGTGCTTTTTACCTCTTTTATGACATCATCTCCCAACATAATAGTGGGAGTTAACTGATTATCACTATGCTTTAAACTATAAAATAAAGATACAGTTATGTCTGGATTTGTGAGCAAATTACTTCCCGAAAAGTACTGACTTGTTTCGTTGATACTTACAAAAGCTATTTGCTCCAAAAAGGAAAGGGATTCAGCCTGCACCATGACTGTTGTATCATCGGCATACTGCACAAAATGGTCAGTACTCAGTAATGATGACAGATCCCTAATATACAGAATGAACAAGATAGGTCCAAGTATAGATCCTTGAGGGACACCAAACTCAACCTGCACCTCATTTGACAACATCTCTGCCACCTGGACTCTTTGAGTCCTACCCCATATAAAGTATCTAATCCAAGAAAGTTGCAACCCTCTCATTCCAGATCTTTCGAATTTGGTAAATAACGTATGCAAATCCACACAGTCAAAAGCCTTTGACAAGTCTAGAAAGATATTCATAACTTTTTTATTATTCTCTATACCATTTACCACAAAATCAACCAAACTGTCCATCGCATCAATGGTGGACTTACCACTCTGAAAACCATATTGTGATTTTGGAAATAAATCAAATTTAGATAGGAAGGAAACCAATCTAGTTAAAAAAAGTTTTTCAAAAATTTTACCAAAAATAGGCAAGAGTGTTCCTGGTCTAAAATTGTTAATACAATTTTTGTTTCCATTTTTAAATAAGGGAACAATTCTGCCACACTTCAGACTATCAGGAAATACACCCTCAGAAAAAGACAAATTCACCAAATAAGTCAGTGGCTCCACCAGTTCCAAAGAGCACTGTTTTAGGAGCCATACTGAAACACTATAAATGTCTGTAGACTTTTTATTTTTGATTGAAATTATTTATAACTTTAACAATCTCTTCCCCTGACACAGGCGACAGCATCATAGACGACTCGACCCGTCCCATATGACTCAAGTCAGACCGTATGTTCCCATTGCGAGCTGCTACTGTACTAAAAAAACTATTAAACCTATTGGCTACACTCATCGGATCTGAGTGTACAACTCCATCCACATTAAGTTCTATCCCTGAGTTTACTGCTACATTTGTGCTTAGTTTATTAATTTCAATCCAGGATGCCTTGGACATATTTGTGGAGTTAAAAATTCGCTTATTAATATCATAAGCTTTAGCCTTTTTGATGACACTCTTATATATATTTTTTACCTTTTATAATACTCTATAAAAATGTTATCAAAGTTAAATTTAAACATATAATGCAAACAGCTTAGCCTGTTTTTTAACACTAAAATACCTCGAGTTATCCATCTAGAAAACTTAGAGGTATGTTTCCTTTTATTCATTCTTGTCAGAGGACAAGCTACATTCAAATGGTGCATAAAAATATTATTAAATTTTTCAAAGCTTTTATTGGTATTTTTACCATTAAATTTAAAAAAA
>JAGFPH010001776.1:154602-179819 GCA_018207615.1 Philaenus spumarius | reverse complement strand
TTGTAAGCAGAAGCTATATTTTTTATTTGTAACGCATATCGTTACAACTACCTGAGTCTGTTTTTTTGTGGGCAAGAAACACTTCATCTTCGCTCTCAATCAACACTGAGCGCCACATTTACTGAGGAAAGTAGCTCTTTAGATGGTGGCGATTAGTTTCTCTCTACATCATTTCGTATTTTCCTAAATGGGTATAGCTCCAGTGTTTGAGATGATGTACTGATGTTGGGTAATTTTTCCAACTGTATTTAAAGAAACGGAAGTAGCAGATATGTTATTTCATTTGTTATGGCAATAGATAGTGGCACAATCTAAAAATACTTGCAAAAGGTTGTTTCAAGTTTATTACTTAAAAAAAGGCATTTGTAAAGTAATGCACTCTACTACAGCTAATTGCACTCTTGTCTTTTATACTTTCACTGTATATGTAACAATCCAGTAAATTTCGCTTGTCACGGATATTTTTTTAATCAGTGACACTGAATCAATACGTTTTTAGTGCATATTTTTATTTTTTCTATTCTGTAAATAGCACAAGCAACACAACAAAAGTTGGTCCGTAAAATGTACTTCCAAGAAATTTCGTAAATAAAATACTGGCTTGCTATTCATGGACGTAGATTCACAAATTTTATGTATTGTTAAATTTTCAGATGCATGATGTCAGAGAGACTAAATTGCATGGCTATTCCAATCTATTGAGAGGTCTTGAAATCTCAGATCCAGTGGTGGCCAACTGTTTGATAGACAACATGGAGATTGAAACTGTCCTTATGATTCCCACTAATAAAGAAGCGTTTAGGATAATGGGAGAGGTACAGAATGTGCCTCAGTATTGTAAACGAGGATTGACACTGAAGGCGGATACGTTTTATCCTGCGCCAGATTATAAATCTTACGGAGGAAAAATGAAAAACACTAAAGCTGTATTGTTACAAGTGGACAAAAATGATACTATAAGGTTAGTATTTTATGATCTATTTGTTTTGGTTTATGTCAGTTAGACTAATGAAGACAGGGGAGCAGCGTATAGCGGAGTAACTTGGCTCGAACCTACGCAATCTGTGTTGGAGGTCCTAAGTTTCATAAGGCGGATTGCAGAACACTAATGGGATAGTATGCTGCTGTATAAGATCAAACAGTCAAGCTCCAAAGCTTATTATTAAAAAAACAATTAATAATTGGATATACATTAAAATTTTTGCTATAATATTGATTTACAAATCTGGCACATATGCAAACAAAATAATTACGTTCAACTTATTGTAAGGATTACACTCATATAAGTAAATAACACATCAGAGTAAAAACTGATTTAATAATAATTTCATTAATACCATCCTGTGACTTGGTTACACAAATTGAAAATAAAGCTTAAAGCTAATAATTTTGATACTATTTCCTAATCTAACTTTCTTCCTCTGTTTTCCTACCTTTTAGTGTTTACAAAAAAAAAAAAAAAAAAAAAAAAAAAAAAAAATGTATGACCCTGTATCATACTTTCTGTGACCAAATAGTATTAAAAATGCCGTATTTTGGGTTCCGTAAACAAATCAGAACCCTTATATTATATAATCATTCGTCTGTCTGTCAGGTGATTTTATCCAAAACAGATAAAGGTAATACAATGAAATTTTATATAGTTAACATAATCAGAGCTCAAAAAATATTTTACAATATTGTTGTTTCATTTAAAAGGAAATTATTTAATGATATAAAAACTATTATTACAGTAAATAAACTCTATTAATTAGATTGAGGAAATATTTGTCTGTAATTAACAAGCAGAAAGGAATATCAAATTAAACCTATACCTACTTACTTCCATTACCTCCTGCAAAAATTAAAAAACATAATTATTACAGTTTTTCTAATAATTTCATTCTGTAATCCCATTGACATTCTTGACACGTATCTTGCTTGGGAATCAAATATGCCTATGTATTTAATATTTTCTATTTTCTGTTATTCCTAAAAACTGTTTTTTTAGTTAATATGTTCATCTGGGTTTCTTTTATCTTAGTTTCTAGTACGTAAATATTTTCTGTTGTTGCAGAGTATTGGAAGAAGAAGTGAGAGAACTTTTTGCAAAGAACAAAGAAGTAGAACAGTTAAAACACGAAGCTGATCGTGGTTACAAGAAATTAGATGCCGACATCAACAAAATTATGAATAATATAAGAACTTATAGAAGTCAGAAAAAACAACTGATGAATAACATTGGGCAGCTGGAAGAAAACCCAGAGGGTGAAATGGCCCAGCCGATTATGACGAAGCAAATGGAGAATGAGTTGCACGAACTACGAAATTGTAATACACAGATTGAAGATAAAATTATGGTAAGTCGGAAATTTAAAGATAATTCGATTTTATGTAGAATTAACAACTTTGTAGCTCTGTATGTCTGTGGGTTAGTGAAGCTGGCTCCAAAGCTCAAGGTCGCTGGTTCGAATCCAGGTAAATATGTTTATAGATTAATTAAACTTTTATTTTATTCTTCAAAAATTTGTATGAAATACTAGTGGACCCGGCAATGCTTCGCTATTGCTTAATTTGAAACTTTGAAAGCCTGTGATTCGTATCCCTGAAGGCCGATGTAAATTATAATTGGATTCTGCTCATTGCTTGATTTACCTAACCTAAAATTATATTCAGTTTTTGATCCAAATCAGTTGTTGATCAAAATCAGCTGTTTTAAGCTTTTCATACGAACAGCTGTTTTTTGTGCCCCTGATAAAATCAAAAGAAATCTTTCTTCTTCTTCCTTAAGATTGACCTTCCATAAGATTAACATTGAAACTTTGAGGGCCACTGGGGCGTAGCCCTAATGTCCTAGGACTTCGGTAAATGGCCTAAAACCTTCCCAGGGTTAACCTGTGTTACTATGCAAAATTTCAAAGCAATCGGATGGACGGTTTGGTAACGCATAAAGGACAAACATACAAACAGACAAACGTACAAACAGACGGACATACATTGAATTTTATATATATAGATTATTTCTTAACACGTTTACTGCTACGCAAATTTTGTATTTCTGCGTGCCGGATTATCGAAGTCTTACTGTATTTACTGCGTGTTGGTATAGGATGCAGAGTTGAACAAACCAATTACTACGCATAACTTAACTATTATCATTCATCTAATTGTTTTGACAGTTACACCATTCGACAGGGTGTTTACATCATAAAAGGGCTACAAAAAATATGTCTTGACATTTTTTGATAAAATGTACGGTTTTTGAGTAATTTAGGTTTGAAATTTTCAAACAGCCGCCATTTTGAAACTCTTGATTGGATTTAATAGCTTATTTTTTCTTGAGATAGGTGATTGTTAGGTTAAACATCATGCCATTCAGTCAAACCGTTCTCTATGTATGATTTATTTTGTACAAAAAAACAAAATGGCGGATATCTGGAAAACAAAAACGTTTTCGGGCCTATGTTTATATGAACTTTTTTTTCTTATTTTGACCCATAGAACCATTTTCCGAAGTTTGATCCCATAATTATTGGACACCCTGTATATACATAAACTTTCTACCATTGATAGAATTTATAACTTACTTATTTTTTTGAATTTTCTTAGTTATGTAATTAAAACACATTCTTATTGTTTTAGAAACTGAGAGAAAATTTGGATGGATTAGAAGCAGAAGTTAAAGAGTATGAAGAAAAATGCACAAATTTAGAAGACATTTTAGCGAATTTTAATACTAAGAAGGCTGGAATAGCTGTAAGTATTTTTATAATTTATTATTTTATTTTATTAATTTGTCATAATATGTAATAGAATGCCTAGTTTCCAACTAACCTCCAGTTCGTGTTAAAAATTATGTTTTGAAATTTGAATAGCCCTATTTACCCACTGTAAATGACTTTTTGAATTCACCACTAGCAGCTCCCAAAATTAGGTTAATTACCTAGCCATAATTAATTATGGAAACAAAATTAATTGGCCTATTTAATGTAATACAAACAAAAGCACATTTGTTGATAATAATAATTATACACTACACAGAGTTTGCTGACATCAGAATTAGTACACCTCTGTATTCCTGATTTTCTATCTGCTACACAAACCGAAGGAACCTGTACTCGAGTGCTCTGACCATGGAAAGCCTCGAGGCTATATTCCATATATCTCGGACACTTACTTGACACTTTCTTTTTATTAATTAATACAAAATAAACAGGAAATCTCAGCCCTGATTACTCATTCTTTAAGACTTCCACTATGACCTCATTGTTGTTGGTATTTTCTTACTTTATCTAATCAATAATTTAACTTTATATATTTTATTTACCAGGTTAAAAATCTTGAGTTAGACACACAAAGTTAGGGTTTATCTGTATATTGTGACATAATTAAATTTAAAAACTTTAACAACAACAAAGTTACAAATAACGTCAATTCATATAAACAATTTAAAAAATTAGACAACTAAAGATAAAAGCTAAAAATTAGCTCTTCAAAAATGCACACTCACATATGGACTATTGTGGCTCCCAAGTTAAAATAAAAACCTATATCAAAAATGTAATTCATACAATTGAATGAATATTTAATTGAGTGAATTAACCAGTATACTCAAACCTCCATTGCTTCCTTTAGGTAAGCATCAATGCAATTTTAACATAAAAATAACTGAAACATCACAAGAAGGCGTCGCAAATTTCAAATAACACATTTACATTTATCTTGAGATAAAGTTCTTATCAAGGCAGAGAAGTACACACAATCACGTGCTATTGCAACAAAATAAAATAAATGTCAGACAGACATGAGAGCTAATAATTAAAATATAACGAATCGTGTTAGAATAAATTACAAAATAAATTTTAATTTACCATGAATAAACAATATGTTACCAATTCAAATAAATATCCATCAAATTTAAAATAAAAAACAAATTTAAATCAAATAAAATTAAAAATTTAGAATAGCAGACAATTTAAAATATTAAAATCAGTTTTGAATTAAACTAAAATGAAATAAGTTAAAAATTTAAATGACAGACAAATTAATAATAAAAAATGATTTTGAATCAGTAAAGAAAAATATATACCGTACTAAAAGTACTCCCTGACTAGTTCCATGCAAACACAACAATTACACTTTCCATACAGTCTACTTTTGTCCAAAAGACGTAGATTTTAAATAGTTTCTTAACGATGCAAATTTTTACTGTATAGGCCTAACTCGATGTTGTAATTATTAGTATTGTAAATCAAAGAAAAACTCACAAGTCTCTTTAAATATTTCAAAGGTATGTTCGTAGGCGTAGAATATAATATATCACCACTTGACGGTATTCGAAGTAAGTAGAATATATATACGGAAGAAATGTTTTTTTTAGCAATAGATCGGCACTTGACCGTATTAAAATAACTTAAAATCAAGAAATGTTCTCTTAGCAATATATCGGAACTCAACCATATTAAAATGACTTAACATTGAAGAAATTTTCAATAACAAATAATTCATTATTCAACCGTACTAATAAAACTTATTAAAAATTCTTGCGAGTTCCTTATAAAAAGAACTTTTATAAAATACGAGACCAGACAATATGTCTGTCAGGACCAAAGTTTTGTTATAGACTGATGCAATCACCCCTCCACTTTCTTGTAATCTGATGATCGATTAACGTCATAAGTTATTTACTGACTTGTGAACTGCGTAATTTCTTCATATCTGCTAGCATCCGTATCAACTTAAAGGCGTCATTATCAACGTACAAGTGTCCTTATCAACATAAGTGACTAACTAGTGGCTTGTAGGGGCAATTGCCCCTATATATTGTAGTAATTTTATTAAGTAAATTGTTAGTCTCATGATTCACCGTACCTTAAATATTCATTTCTTCTTTAAATGTTACTCAACGTACACTCGCTTTTATAGGAGTTGATAATGAAGAAATTATTAATGGAATATGTTTGTATGTTATACTAAGATGTACGAATGTTTCCGAAGTTAAACGAATGTGTACATAAACTTCTATAAACTTGGATACATAAATATACTATATTGATAATAAAATAAAGTATTTATATAACAGTTTATAACCTCAATACAAATCTTATAACATATTATAGGCTATATTAGTTCTTTAACTCATATTTAGAAAAAAATTATCTTCGCAATACTTATATTGATTGAAGTTGTAAACATAACCCCAAAGTATAATCTGCGCTAGGTTTTGTTTGCGTAGTACAGATGATGGGTGAAATCAGCTGTTATATTATATTATTAAGTTAAACGAATATTTATTTCTTCTTTAAATGTTACACCTGATTTACACCTGTATATGCCCATGCTATTTAAATGGGACTTATTTTATTCCGTAACAAACTTTTGGGCCACAATTAAGAAAAATGAATATTTTTCCCCAAAACTTCATGCCCAGACCTCTAAAATGAGACCTCTCCCAGCTTCCTACGACCTACCGTTCGCTCTGAATTTCATTTTCAAATTTGGGCTTACGGAATTAAATATATAGATTGTAGTAAATTAAAATTAGAACACAATACTAATGAATCATCCCTATTTGTCTGCCTTTCTCTGTGAATTACTGAACTTGAAATGTAAATATTTTTTATCCGTGATGTCACTGCGTTACACACCAATCCCCTCACATTGTGCTCTTGTGATCAAATTTATATTTCAACTTTTAATGTAATGAATTTATTTATATTTTAATATAAAATTATGGTTCCACAGGGAGCTATATTAAAAAAAATTACTTTTGCGCCATTTTTTTAACACTTCTGTATTATTGTTCCAGCATGATTTATGTAAAATAGAATCACAGGTTCGTAACAAAAACAGTCAACAAGCACAGTATGTAGAGAAATTAAAACAGCACGAAGCTTTATCACAAAGTAAGGAGAAAGAGAAAGATAAAATAAACAAACAAATAGACAAAGTAAGAGCAGAAGCGATGGTATTGTCAACTGAACCTGTAGCTACAAACAGGTTGGTTTAATAATGATCCGTTTTAGTTGTGATGTCCTCTTGAGTCATATTAATTAGATCCTTGAGAAATACATCTTTGTATTTTACATTTATTTTTAACTTTCTTAGTGCCCGAATTCTAAACAAGTGCTAGTGAATATTGCCAATGTCATTTCACTCATTTTGTTACTATACAGGGTGAGTTTTAAATGTCCCCCCCCTAATTTTTTCCGCATTTCTTAAGATATCGACTCCCAACCACCGCCGAACATCATTGATTAGTTTATACTTTCTTTTGATGAGGTTCACATTTTTGGATCCGCCATATTGGAATGAACTTTTATTTTTTAAATGTAAAGATAAGGTTGTGACCCATCATTTGAAACTATTTTTTTCCGTAGAACACGATGCCGTAATCGGTTTTTAATTATCTGCTTTCGTTTTCAAGATATTAACAATTTTGTAAAAAATTTAAAATTTTCAAAAATCCCTTGTTTTATTCAATTTTTTTAAAAATATCGACCCTTTATCATCAGATATCACAGTTTGGTAGTAGCTTATAGATTTTTATTAAGCTATACATTTTTACTGCCATCTTGGATTTAAAAAAAATTGCATTAAACAAGGGATTTTTGAAAATTTTAATTTTTTTACAAAATTGTTAATATCTCGAGAACGAAAGCAGATAATTAAAAACCAATTGCGGCATCGTGTTCTACGGAAAAAAATAGTTTGAAATGATGGGTCACAACCTTAACTTTACATTTAAAAAATAAAAGTTCATTCCAATATAGCGGATCCAAGATGGCGGCCAAAAATGTGAACCTCATCAAAAGAAAGTATAAACTAATCAATGATGTTCGGCAGTGATTGGGAGTCGATATCTTAAAAAATGCTGAAAAAATTCGGGGGGGGGGGGGACATTTAAAACTCACCCTGTATATTGTCACCATATATACTTATACACCGAAAATAAGTATTCAATAAAATTACTAATTAACATAATAATATAACTTGTGAAACTTTCATATAAAAAAATAGTTGGAAATTCACCTCATCTACTATTAAAAATATATGTATATTATCCTTTATAATTCAACTCATTTCCTGTAATCATTAGTTTTATTTGAAAAAAAATTAAATAAAAATTGTATAACCGCAAATAACCAGAATCTGGATAGAAACCATAATAATCAAATCCATAATAGCTAAGTCGAAAAGAAGAACCAATATTTGTCAACAATTGAAAAAGCATTATGGGAGATTATCATTCCAGCCATGATTGCAAGAAGTATCTTATATAAAACTTGCTCCTAAAAAAAAATCTATCTACTTAAGTAAAACATCCAAGTAAGTGATAAATTAATACCTTTCTTCAGAACAGTTATAACCCATGTGACATGTGTGACCACTGGAGGCGAGAGAAATTGTAAACATTTTGGAAATTTTCGGGATTAACTCCGTGATTTTTGTTTACTTTTGGGAATTTACTTTTTGCGAATTTTACAAGTGTCTAAATATCCTTTTCGCGGACGTCAGCCGTTGTAATTTAAATCAAATTTTAACGCCGGTATTTCATAGAAACAAGAACAAATTATTGTTTTCTTGAGTATAGGTTTTTTCGTGGACATTTGCTGTTGTACATTAAATTGCGTTTTATAAAATTAGAGCTAATAATATTTGGACGTCGTTTTTTTTTTTTGCAAACATTTGTCATTATATTTTAGTTTTGGTAATTGTGGTAATTGGAATCGGGAATCGACAAAACCTGAAATCGACCCATCCCTTCTCTACACAGATAACGTATTAAGTAATTTTGTTCCGTATCGATGTGATTCTTTTCAAATTATTTGGATTGGATGTATAACAAATTATCTCAAGACATTAAATGCTTCAAGAGGCAGAGAACATTTCTTAGAGGTGTAAGGGGTTTGCTGCTGGTTTGCAAGGATGTAGAAGAGTTATTGTACATCCCGCAGTAACAGCTTTGTAGGAGTAATACATTTCTTGGTCTGCTGTTGACATTTTTTGTATATGAGCATCACTTTTCTTTTAATATTGTAATACCCTTTGAAGCGGAAATTGTGGCTGTATTGTATTCCATTTTCAATTTGTTAGGACAAATTATTGTTTCGGGAAGTTTTTAAATGTATCTGGATGAAAGGGGCATGTGTGATGGCAGAGATCCTGCACTCAAGGTACTTGGTTGTATATCTTAATATTATATAATTTGAGTTAAAAAAAGTGATTATAATTTTCTTTTGGGAAATGGGAATTTAAATGTATTTTTACTGTAACCGCACTGAATTCTGTTCTAAATAAAAATTTTTGTTTATAATTTTTGTAATGGAACCCCTAAGCAGGCGAATAGCCTTAGGGGCCCTATTCTCCTAGGCTAAGTATTTTCTTTCTTGAAAGAATTGGTTATTTTATATATGTGTATTTTATTTTGTAACATTCTGTTGTAGTTGTTTTATAATTCTTGTTATTTTAAGTTAGCTAATTTTATTGTCATATTTAGAGTTATGTAGAAATAGAAAAGGAAGAAAATACAATTGTATTTAATTTTGTTTAGAAGCAATAAATAAAATAAATAAGTAAAAAGTTATTTACTTCAAAGGAGTGGTAATTTTAAAACTTCTACTAGTCTACGAAGATTCGTGATCTCTACCGATTCAACCAAAGGATTCTAAACTGTAGTCGTAAAACTAAAAATGATATTGAAATCAACCACACATTGGTGCTTATTTAAATGTGGGCATGTGAATCAAAGGGAAAAAGCTGTAATTTTGTCAAAACTAAACATAAAACATATTATGTTAGAGTAATAAACAAAGCAATTGTTTTTATTTGTTTCTTATGTGCGTAATGTATTTTTTATAGAAATGTCGAAGAGATAACTGAAGAACTCAGTAACTTGGATATATACCTGAAGACCGTAGAAAAAGTAAGCGGTGGAGACTTGGCCCAAGTGACAATAGACTTTCTAGCGAGACAGAACAAATATAGTGAAACTAAGAAGGAAATTGAAATGTATAGAGACGCTTTTTCTGTGAGTAAACTGATTTCAATATCAAATATTTTCAAATACAGAGTGATTCAAAAGTATGTAGATAACTTTGGGAATTCTAGTTGTAAAAATAAAATTGTATATTAACATAATCCAAAAACACATAGTTGTCTATTACATAAATATTGAGCATGTCTTGTGAGAAGATAAACTTGATAGAATAAAACTTGGAACACAGAATCTCGCAACTAATACGTCTATTAACTCTAACGTGTTCCAACTATAAAGTCACCATCTTCAGTGGTGCACAAGCTAAATAATCAAACTACAGTAGAGCATCGAAAATCCGAACTAATTGGGACCGAGGGGGGTTCGGATTATCAATTTGTTCGGATTTTTGAAAACAACCAAGAAAAAGCCATTTAGGCTAAAATGTATGCCCTTTAATCGATTAAAGTGGTTAAACAGTACAAGAGGTAATGTAATTACAATATAGTATGTAAGACTACTTACATATTATGATTTAGAAGAACCTGCACGTACACAGTAGGGCCAACATGATTACACGTGTAACTTTCAATTACAGTACAGTACATAATTAAAAGTTCACTTGTACATTGTAGTTAACACAAACGAAAAATAAAAAAAATACTGTATAGTACACTACTGTATGTATGACACACTGTTATAATGATTACACAACGAGAAATGAATAAACTTTCTGTATGTTTCTGCTAGCGCTAAAACAGCTTATTAGCTTGACAGTGAAAATACTGACAGCCAGTCTGTTGTGAGGGTGTGTGAGATAATAATGTCTAACTAATGTCTGTCGTTTGCGTGACATCGCTGCTCGTAAACGCTGTAGTGTAGTTGAACAAAAAACTATTTAAAGTGTTTACTGACAAATATCTTCAAAACCGCTAACTTTATAAACAATTTAGAAGAGACAAAATATTTTTTTTAGCGAGCAAAGGAGCACATTAGTTAACGTGTCCATCCAATCTTCTATAGTTGGAACCTCTAACAAAGTTGACGTAGGTTCTAGCGTAGTTACTGGTGAAGTTTACTAGTGTTATATGTTGCTCCCCTCACTTCATTAGTCTTACTGGCATAAAATAAGAATGTAAATATAAAAAAATATATACTTTCATTTTATAAAGAAGCACAAGTATTTTTCAGGTAGTTTTGTTCCTTCTTTTTCCACAAATAAAATTTGTATTTTTAGAGCTGTTGGTGATTGTTTTCTTCCTGCAACTGCAAAAGTAGTTTTCCTCTGTGCTTTATTTCTCTTTTGGGATCATTTCAAGTCTGATGCGATCAAATCAATAGCCAAAGTTTTCGGGAAATCCCTGCTATTGACCGTAATGTAGTTATTGTTAGCTCTATTAATATTTAAAGTTTTTAATCCTGCAACATTCCTAATATGTAAAAACAATATCAAGGGGCTTCTTCTTGAATTTCTTGTCCAACATTCTGCCTACATGTTTTATCTAATACGTTAACCCATATTTTGGTCATATATAGTGATTATGGCAAGTCTTGTCATCACCGCTTGATGGATTAATAGTACCAGTGTTGTGCATAGTTGAAATACTAAGGGCAGCTTTATTATTTTTTTGTATTTATGTTTTCTCTTTTCTTAGTATTGACTAAAGAGTCAGGGATTCTCAAGTAGTCTTCTCAAAGCACAAGAGACAAGGGCTAAGGTCACCTAATACATTTATTTTACTCTTGTTGAAATTAATCTCTCAGTTCCCCTTTGTAACATCTACTGCAACTGCATTGGACATGATAAACTCCTTAGGTGTGTAAAGGGAGGCTATCATTGGTTGTAAAAGCTGTTGGAATTTTGTCAGTTTGAAAATTATTTTCACCTTATGTTTTTTTAATAATCTGCCAATTTTATCAATCATTCGTTGATGTATGGTAAGAAATTCTAATTTGTCTTTTACTTTCTCAACATCATTGGTTTCTTTTCATTCTACCTAGGTTGTGCTTGTCTTTGTAGAGCCTGTATGATATTAGGCTTGTAGTAGCCATTCTGTTATAATGTTTTGAGCGGGTGTAATTTTTCGGAATTAATATGGTCAGTATCTGATAATGGCATATGCTCTGTTAGCTAGAGTGAATGTGAAAGCTAATTTTCTGAATTGGATGGTGATAAGAAGATGTGTGTATGCATCTATCAGTATGCGTATTTTCCTGTAAACCGTATGGCCTAAGCTGCCGTTATGTTTCCTTACAACCAATACATCTTACAGTGAAAGTTGTCAGTTTTCTTCCACGGTGAACTGATTTTTTGTTTTATTGAATTTAAATGGTCTAGAAAACCTTTCAACGTGCTGATTTCATGGGGCCATATTTGAAAGGTGTCACTTGCATATCTTAAAAATAGTTTATGTTTCCAGAGCTATTTCTTCAAAATTTTCCTTTAATTTGCTATTACTGGAGAAAGTCGGCCCATGTGCCGACTGTTTGTCTGTAATAATTTTTATCCAAGTAGAAAAAGGTTGATTTTTGACAATTTTCAGCTATCTTGAAGTAGGATATCCTGAATAATGTGTATGGTTGAACCTATAGAAAACAATTTTATGCCAAATTTTTCAGGTTTGCTTGGCATATACACCCTAAATAAGCAATTTCACCATAAGGATACAAGTTGTTAGTCTATAGCAGTGTTTTTCAACCTTCTTATTAAATATGCGACTCCTTTACATGTAAAAAAAAAACTTACGATCCCCTGGGCTTGATAAAATTATATCAATGATTTCAAATAAAACGTCTTTGGGGCTGATCGGCGGGGAGAGGGGAGGGGGGAGATTACCCAAAGCATTATTCTAACTTTAATATCCACCTCATTTTTCATGAAATACATCTACAATTATTACAAATTCTAATATACAGATGTTTCACAAGAGGTTGCTACAACTTCAGAAGATGGTAGAGGACCTAAAAAAAAGCAAAATTGTATCAATAAATCCTCGACCTTGAACTTGGTATTAGAAGCTATCTTAATAATAGTTTAAATATGAATATAATTTGTTGGGTTTTTAAAGCCAGAACGGAGCAAATAGATTTGAATTTTAAACCTTGGGTTAGGAATAAAAATTATATATGTTCCTTGTGTAATACACTTGAGGATGAAACCGTTTATCATTTTGTTGCCAGATGCCCAATTTTGTCAGGTTTTAGAAAAAAGTGTTTTTCAAAAAGTACGTTAAATAAAGAAGACTTCGTTGCGTATTTGAACGGGTGAGATTGGCTAAGTCTCTATAGTTATTTGAGACAAGCGTGGCAATATCGATGGTTTTTGGTAAACGAGTTTAATTATAATGATAATGATGCTTAAATAAAGCTAATATACAGATTGTTTTTGGTTAGGTTTTTCTTTTCAGTTTAATGTGATTTTGTTGTTTTATTTTATTAATATTGTGGGTTTCTTTGAAAATTTGTTTTTGAGTTTTCTTTTGTTTTAGGAAGTTGAGATTTCTTCTTAATGGGTATATTGAGAATGATATCATGTGTATGCATTGTTTTTTCAGCCATGGTTATTGCAGAAGTTTTTTATTTAAGTTTTGTTAATGTTGTTAATTTTGTTTTCCTATTTTAGTTTAATAAATTATCTGATTGTTAGTTTTATTTTCCTTAATAATAGCGCATAGCCAATTATTATTATTCTTTGTAATTTTGTTATTTTTTGGAACTCATGTTTGAATTTTTTAGTTGGACTATTTTTTGTGTGTGTAGTTTATTAATTAAGAGTGCCAACTCAGCAGACGGTCTAATGGCCATAGCTGAATGAGTGTTAATTGAAATTGAATTGGTTTAAAATGTAATTACAGTAGGCCTACTTCTCAAATGAAACCTTTTTATTATTATTATTAATAATAATAATTATAACTGATTTTTTTCTAAACGGAACAGTAGTTCGAGAACTGTAATAATTTTTTTCTGATTACAGTGAAAAGTTGAGATGTTCAATATCTCAAAATTGATGAGTTATAATTAGGAATTTTTGTATAATCTCAGTATTTCAGTCTTGTTGAAAAATAGGATATATTTCTTGGTTGTACTTTCCATTAATTCGACTATAAATTTCTCAGTATATTTACAAAATCTTGTTTTAGTTTTTTTATAAAATGTTACATAAGAATATAGACAGAAGTTTTCCCAACAAATCTTCGCCAATCTTGTAATTAATGAAATTTTCTTGACACTAGTGTAATAACTACCTATAGGTAAGATTACACTTGTTTTATATAACATAATGATTCTGTCATGAATATCTTAGCTCTGTTGTTTGCCAGCTGATCCTGACATCAGGGGCTCCTTGCCATCACCATTGCTCGATCAAAAGCCATTTTTGTTAGTGTCATCCTTCCTGTCACCCTCTTGTAAAGACACTGTTTCATTGCATTAAATCTACATAGAATGAAAGAAGCTTAAACAAATTCCCACCTGTATGTTCGATTAAATTATTATGTTTTTACTATAATAATTGATTTCTGGTTTGTTTTAGGGCTCTGAAAATGTTTTACAATTTGGAAAGAAAGGGTACAAAAGAAAACAAAAACAAGTTTCAATTATTGTATCACATACCTTTGATACATATATGTCAGCCTGCAATTTTAAGGTAATTATAACATTTATTCTCACTTCAGCCAAATAGAACATTTTGTAAAGAAATAGCTGTTTGTAAAGGTCCCTTGGCTCCACCACTGTTATGATTTGTTTGTGTTGTTTAACGCTTTGGAGACCCGCACTTGAATTACGAGAACAGCCTTAGAGTGCAAGGAGCTATTTTATGATTTATGCATTTTAATGTACGTGATTTTTTAATAAGAAGTAATAATAGTTGATGTATATTTTGGAGGTTATGTAAAATAAACGTAAACTTGAAATTACAATAAAAGTAAAATATTTATTTTCATACAAAAATAACAGACAACTAAATAATAACATAAACAATAACTAATAATATAACATAAATATTTACACATATAAAAGTTAATTGAAAGTTAATTTAAATAAAAACATATTGTAATAATTATATAATACTAAATACATTTTTAGTATTCAGGTCTCTAAATTGTAATATAATATTGTTCTGTCAGTGACCTCTTTTCGTTTATTTATTTGACTTGTTTCGGGATGTCTATCCCATCATCAGAATCCCTCGTTGAATGGACATTTTCAAAACATTAAATAAAAACACATAAAACAACAACACAGTTAATATACACCTTATGGCTACTGGATGTTGACATTGAAGTTATACCCACTTGAAAATTTTGCTGCGCAAATTTAAAAAATATAATTTCACACTCTCACTTCTTAATAGTAATTTAAAGGTTCAAAATATTCATAATAGTTCTCACTATTTTAATGTAAAAAAGTTATAATAATGTAATGTCCTATTAGAACTGCAATATTTAAACTAATTTTGATTCATAATTTTAATGTTTTCCAAATACTTGTCGCACTGTTTACGAGACAAACTAAAACTTAACGAACAGAAAATTTTAAAACTGTACACAATTTATCTTGATAGTAGTTTTAATAGTGGGAGTACAATAGCAGCAAGTAAACAAACATTCAAGCATGGTTAGGCCTATGAACACGTTTGTTTACAAACTCAGGCTGTTATTTTAGTCAGTCAAATCTATGTTATTAAAACAGTAATACACTCTTTTAATTCCCTAACAATATCACTTAATAAGAATTTTTTTAAATATCCGCTCCGATTTTGAATTCAAAGACTAATAAATTTAATAAGTCTAACCTAAAAATGTTTTTTTTTTAAGTTTGTTATTTTTTTATGAACTATAAGAATATGTAAAAAATGGGGTTCCTAGTTTAAAAAAGTTTGCCTTAATATTGCCAAATTAAGATCAGCTAAAAACTGAATTTAGCCAAACTTTTAAACTTTATAAAACTTTTGCCTGAAACTGTTTTCTATAAAATGCATATTTTGGGCTGTATTTAACTGTAACACTTTAATTTGAACACCCGGTAGCTCACTTATCTCAAGCCCTATTCTATGGTATGTGTTGTGGGCACTAAGTAAAGTGTTAATTTGAATTGCTATGTTATTCAGGGTGAATTAGTGTTTGACCATAGAAATAAGGAGCTGCACATCAATGTTTCACCCAAAAATGAAAGAGCCCAACAATCGAGAAGCACAGCATCTTTATCTGGTGGGGAAAAGTCGTATTCCACGTCGGCTTTTATTATGTCACTCTGGTCACATCTGTGTCTGCCGTTTTATTTTCTCGATGAGTTTGATGTGTTTATGGTAAGTTTTTTTAATAAATTAATGAAGTACCAAATTAAAAAAATATTCATCTGATAGTGTGTCTGAGCAACATCTTGTATAATATTAAATATAAGACATACCGACTTCAATATTCCTCTTTTGCATTCATCATGCAATGACAGCTGTTTCGGCTATTCAGTCATTTTCGAGTTTCTGATCAAGTTTCCCTTCCTTATAGTACAAGACTTTATGGTCGCAACTCCTAGATTAAAATATGTTTTAGAATTATGCGTGGGTGAGAGTGTTTTTGTATAACAATGTGTATATGTAATTTATCAATATTCTAAAAGGTGACAACCAAATGTTGTAACATCTTTTTATTTACACAGTATCATTATAAAAATAGTCTAGCAATAACTTGTCTAAGAGATCTAAAGTCAGGTTTGTAACATTGTTATAAAATAAATTATATTTATTAAATTTATTGATTATCCTTATATATTATTTCTCAAAAGTGTTTTTTTGTCGCAATGCCAAAACTACCTTAATTTTTCATCAAAGTTAATGATTCAAACCTAATTTTAAAGCTTATGTTCCTGCTATTGACAAAAAATAGACAAACAGTTTAAAATTAATGTTTTCGTTACAAAAATAACAGCATTGTCTGTGTAAACATGTTCTCTCAATGGAACAGCCAGAGAAAAATCGGGCCCTATATCCTCCCGGACTTTTTCTTTGAGCAGCGTTTTGTTAGTTACGTAGGCTATTAGCTAGCTATTATCCTTTTATATTATTTCTCAAAGGTGTTTTTTTTTTGTGGTAGTGCCATATCTACCTTAATTCTTCATCAAAATTAATGATTCAAATAAACCAACGTAAATAAATAAACATAAGTAACTGAATTAAATCAGCGTTTTAAATCAGACAAGTACTCCTAACTTGCAAAATTTTCGCACTAGCCAGCTAGTTTTACTTGATTTGTCACATTCTTAATATATACTATGGATAACTCCATGTTGGTTCAACCACACCATGACATCCACCATGACAGGTTTTGATAAAACTTGGGGATTCGTTGTTGTATTCATTGAGGTAAATAACCATACCAAATTCTTTTACTGCATCTCTAATGGTTTAGATTTGACATCCTCTTAAAGTTTTCAATTATTGCGATTTTTACTATACGGCCACAAAGAACTAAATTTGTATAACAATTTCCGATGAACAAATCAATATAGCAGACATTTTTTATAAGTATACATCAATATGTCAGGAATATTTAAAAACATGAACAATTTGGAAGTCTGTTTAAAATGTTTGGTTGAACACTAGCTAAATAAATAAGGTTTATAATCTTACCATTGAAATGGGTAAATGTTTGTGGTAAACCAGTTCCAATTACTTAATTTTGAACACCAATTAAACGTTTTACACACATGATCTAGTATTTTATGTGTGAGTGTACAAGAAGTCATAGCAAGTACAGTACGATTTTTTTAACCGTGCCCTCGACCACGATTGTACTAACCTGAATGATAACCTTAGAAATCGCTCTGTCTACTCTAGTTTTCTCCACGAAAACTGAGCTGAGCAGCGTGAAACAGCGAAAACCGAGCTTCAATAACACTGCCATTTTAATACACTTAGCAGCGATGTAAAATTATGAAACTTTCACGGATACGCACATAAGAACCATACGATTCGTATGATGTAAAAGAAAATCCATTACAAAACCTATTTCATATTTTAAAAATCAATATTACAACAATGTACTTTAATAATGGCATGAAATTTTCACACCGCTGGAACGTTTTTTATTTGTTGGTCAGAGAAAAAGTGTTCGCGAGAAAGTTTTAGATAAAGGTCCAAATTAAATATCTTATTTGAAACTTTTTTTCGTTTGACTTCCGGTTTGCTTGGTACGGATGTCTGAAGTTAGATTCCGGGGAAAACTTCCTGCCTGGGGGGAAGTAGGCCTACTTGGTGTCTGGAATTTACCTTAACCACACCACAGTATTATTATTCGAATACTCGAACAAGAGACAAGTAGTCTATGACTCATTCAAGTAGTTTTTATTTCAATAATTTTATTCGAATAATTATTCAATCATTTTTGTTTATTCAAAGTTTGTGGAACTGCCTTTACAATCCCTCCCCGCTACACCGCTAGCCCACCGAGCGCTAGCCGAGCCGAGGGCACGGTTAAAAAAATCGTACTGTACCTTCCTCACTTTGAAATAAAAGGTTGCGTATTATTTTGACTTAATTCTATTATTTTTTTACCAGGATATGGTTAACCGAGACAGAATTATGGAAATGCTGATCAATCGAGCTCAGGAACAGTTAAAGCAGTTTGTATTCCTTACTCCGCTGGACATGTCCAAAATAGCATCTTCAAGTGACCTTCAGGTATTCCGGTATGTACTTAATTTGCATAACATTTTGTATTTGATATAAGTACAATAATACTTGTATTTAAATACTTTTCCTTGTCTCTTGCAATTCCTGTCCAACTATAAAAAATCAATAAGTATTTACAATTTTTAATTTATAGAAACCCTGTACAAACTGATTTGAAAATCCAACCAGCCCATAAAGGATATAACAAATTGGCTTCTTACATGTAATATTTTTATACACAGGGTCATTAACTAGGGTGACCAGATTAGAAAGAAGAATTCTCTGCACACACTCATACATTTTGTACATAATGACAAAAGTTAACTCAACTCAGGTTTGGCCAAGTTACTGTAGGTACAGTGCCTTTCACAATAGTGTACTGTATTTTTACAGTTAAATTTTAAACAACAATAAAATATTTTTTGTTATACATACTTGAATACTAAAATATTTCAAGCATTTACTTGAAGAAAATAACTAAGAGTGTTATCAGTGGCAATATATACAAAAATAATAATTTTTTGTTTTGCGTACATCAATGTTAATTCTAAAGCAATTGCTGAATCGTATAAACTATTTATCAAAGGTTTAAAAATAGCTTTAATAATCTTACTTTTTGTTATTGCTCTCTCATTTCTTATTATGAGCCTTTTTTATTTTTGTCCAAGCATTCAGTATCACTTAAACAAATATTTTTTTTTGAAACTGCATTTCTTTAAACCATTTGTTTATTTAAACCATTGATTTTGTTTGCACATTAAAAAACACTATACTTTAAAATATATCCTGCAAAATGAAATTGAAAATATATAAAAATATCCTCTAAGAATCAAGAATGCTTTAGTAGTCAAGTAAGCGGTATAAAGGTTAGAGTAATTTGTAGAATTTTGATGCATATACCTAAAAAGTATCAATGTAAGATCATAACGTTATAATTATATTGTATTAGCTGTCTTCAGTCCGTAATTGTAGAATATAGCTACAGCACTGTTTTGCCGAACACTGTCGGCTTCATCAGGTTTGTACTAACACATACACGAACACATAACACTAACACACACAAAATCGGAGTAAAACCCGTCGTAAAAATTTAATAAAAATGTTTGTGGATACATTATTAATTAAATAATATTACACTACACTAAATATTGCAGTTTTTGACCAAATTTTTTATTTACTTTTTTCTTAGTTTTTATTTTTTTAATATCTTTATTACTGTATTTTCTATCAAAATTATATTAGAATTTTGCAAAATAATAATAGTTTAAAGGTGTATTTTGTTTTTTTTCGCTGTAAAACATGGTATTTTCCCTTTAGGATACTAAAAACACAATTTGCAGTTTTGTACTCATGTATATATTATTTGTACTGAAATAAATATTTTATCTTCTGCAATAAATACAGAAATGTAATATAATAAATATAATTAGTAATACAAATATATATACATACATTTATTTTCTTACCCCGATAAATCTATAACAAATAATTTATAGATCTTCGCACGGAGAAGATTTACGGCTCTTGGAAATGCTTTTGTTAGCCCGGAAGAGGTCCGTGGTGTTGATCCCAGGACCTTTATTGGTTTCGTAAGAGACCTGAAAGGGATCTGGGATGATCACTAGAAAGGGAAGTATACCACAATAGATCTATATGGATCGCAATGGTGAGGAGGCTTAAAACTCCTCTATCTCCCCAAAAAAAAAAAATGGTCATCAGCTGGTTTTACAAATTAATGTTATTTTTTATATAAAATGATTTAACAAATTTATTAACTTTTTCATTGTTTCATGTTAAAATAATTGTTTTCAGTTTAACTGCACCAAGAGGCAATGACTAGTCAAGAGAAGTACAACGGCTTTGTAATTAGGTTTGTATGAATTGTAAAATAAAACTGTACAGTGTACATGAAATGAGGCTCAGGTCATACCAATATTAATGTTAAATTTAAAGTAACTTCTTAAACATAATCTACGTTATGTTTAAGTTTTTAGAAATTTTAAAGAACTAAATGTTCTAATGGTTTGAAAAATGAAATTTTTTAAGGTTTAGTGTAAATCCTTACGATTAAGGCTAATTTTAATCGTACAATTAAATAATTTTCTTACTTAATCACTGGAGGTGAAACTTGGAAAAGCCAATAAGTATATTTTCACCTTATCTATAGGAATACAATGATTATGCATTTGTTTAACCACAACAATTTGTAATTTTGGTTTAGTAGATGCTGCGTTTGAACAGGAAAAATACTCGATATCATTTCGATCTTTTTGTTGAAAAGAATTAGATCCATTTCTCGGTTTTTACTTCCCTTATTTCAGCCATAAATTGTTCAACTTATTTTGAAACTATCAAGATTTTTCAACATTCTTTGTACTGTGAGTTTAAAATATTACCAGAATGAAAAGAAGATAAAATAAAATCTTACAAAGAAGATTTTTGTTGTTGCTTAACACTTTCACTTGTAACAATTTAAAGTAAAAAAGCAGTAACTCTTGGGTAACTTATTGTAATATTATAGAGCCAATTCGACATGGTATTGGTGATATAAAATGTTCATATTTTTAGCAGGATGTATTTCTTGCGTTTGAAACTCAACCCAACAAATAAATGTCCTGATGCTTACAACAATATGTTTAGTTTTGCTATTGGTTTACTGTCTCTCTGTTCGGATATATGTGAGACATTCATACAAACTGTACTACTGTGTGTTTTGTTTATTCTACTTTTCTAATAAAAAATCTCAAGATCTAACAGTTAAGATTTATATTATTTCACTCAGTATTTCTCTTGTAATTGGTGATATGTTTATTTCATCTTACACAGTTGTGGTTACATAAACATTTATTACTGAATTAGCTTTTGTTTCATTACTATTAAACCGTTACTAAATTTATAAATAGTATTGTTCATTTTTAATTGTGAGATGAATTTTTACATTATACGATTTGAATGATGTGGAACTGAGATTTCACTGTATTTACAAACCTAAAAGGAATTATAAATCCAAACAGTTTGACTATTTAAGTACTATTCTCCCATACACATTAAATGATATAAAACGGAATTTATAATTCTTACTTTCTTTATGGTATCAAAATGGCACTTTTGATTTTGAGCATTCTTAAAGCTCAATGTTTGCATTTAGTTCATAATTGTTCTTTGACGCCCCCCCCTAAACCTTGTTTTTTTCTTGACCTTGATAACTTGAATTAAAAATTTTGATTTTGATTTAATAATCACTAAATACATCACTTAGTATTTGGAAGTGTACATCTTATTTAAAAGTGTATGAAGAAGTACATCTTCTTGATTCGCCTAGAATATACCTTGAGTGAAAATATTGATTTTGTATGGATTTATAAAACTAATATAATTTATATTACAGAAGATTGTATTCAAAACCATTGAAAGATATTATATTCTCATATTTATTCATTAAGCCGGATTGTCACGATATGAGTAAGCTCGGACCGAGCGAACTCGGATGTTGCGCGCGCACTATTCGGACGCTACTTGTATCGTGTCAACAGTTTGTCCGTGTAGCTCTGATTTGACGAACTCGGCCCGAGTTGAGTCGGATAGCGCTCTACTTTCTTGAAAACGAGTTGTGATTTAAGTTGTGAGGTAGATGGCGACAGACGACTATACAGTACAACCTGTCATATTCGGACTAATGCGGCGACCGGCCGATCCGGATATAGAAAAATCCAGATATAGCAAGGTCATTTATAAATAGTTAAAGGACAAAAAACAATGAAGGCCATTATTGTTGAATACTATTTTTTAGGGGTGTGCAAGATCTTGAAACTCTCGAGTAGGAACAAGAAATAACTCAATATCATCTCGATCTCACTGTCAAGAATAAAATTCATTTCTTGCTTGTATTTTTCTCGATATATTTTAAAAATCTCGAGTTTTATTTTAGGTCTTTTTAAAAAACTTAAAACATTAGAATGAAAAGAAGATAAACAAAAAATTTCCAAACATCTCAACACAAGGAAGTGATTAGGATATCGCAATATCTTATTTAAATTACTTGATACTGACGAGAAATAACTTAGCATAGTAGAGATTGAGTTTTATATAACCTTGGTTTTTAGTCAAATAAATAATGGCAGTTAATTACTTAACCAAAAATAAATATAATTATATAAAAATTAATATTTTGCATATGTAGTGTAAAGCATATTAACATATTAATCAATAGTCTCAACTGTTAAAGTACATATTATCTATGAGATACATTTATGTAATAGCTTTCATAAACTTAGTAATAATAGCAAATCGAAAGAAAGTTAACTTATTAATAATTAACTTATCCCATATATACATTATATTCCTTTAAATGATGTAAAAAGCTATATGATACTTCTCACTCTCAACTTGAGATTAAAATTTTGGTTCATTCTCGTTACAAAAACGTTAATCTCGTTATTTCTCGATCTCGATAAATTGTATTTAATAAATTCTCGTTTCTCGCTCGTTCCTAAACCTCAGCTCTCGCCTTTTTCTCGATCTCAATAATTTTTATTAAACAACATCTCGTTCTCGTCTCGAATTCAAAAAGTCAATCTCGCACACCTCTACTATTTTTAGATGTTTATTTAAAGCGGTGGTATGAAGCTGAGGAAGTATTGTGAGCAGGGAGATCGCTATAGGGTTTCAAAAGTTTTTGTTGTTAATAACCAACATTCAGAAATAACAAGCAAGTTATAATTCCAATCCAAGAATGTTGGGCGAACCCAAATATTTCTGTACAAAATTTACATTGTCTTCTTTTAAATTATGTTCTGGGAAATTTAGTTCCAACAATTGATATTGTGGCAAAACTGACTGTCACTGACATGTCATGCACTGCTCCAGGGCGCCAGACCAATTTCGCCAGATTGGGTTTTTTCCAAAAATGGGGAAATTTTAAAGTTTGCAGCAAATATTGGGGAAAAGAAAATGGTGGGGGAAATATGGGGAATGTTTTTCAATAATGCGATGAACATGTTAAAATTCTTGTAAAATATTAAAAACTCTTAGGCTGGGTTGCATCAACCGGGATCAAATACCTAGATCAGTAAATCCTGGATCAATTATTTGATCCAGGTATGGTGCAATAGAAACAACCGATCAAAGTAGTTGATCCTGGATCAAATACAGCCTTAAAGTACTTAATATAGCACCTGCAGTTAGCCTCAGGGTGAGTCTCCAGGACCCATCTTCACTGGGATTTATTCCCAGCAACATAACCCAGAGCTCCCTCCTGCGTTTTTGGAACCCCACACAAATGTTGTCGAAATAGTTTTGAAATTTTAGATTTTGCCCGTCCCCCAATAATTTGTTGTAGTAACGCCCCTGATTTAGGAATGTTCGATGTCTATTGCAAGAACACTGTGGGTCGTAGTGTCATAGAGTTAGATATCACTTAGTAATCCTTTACGCACAATATCCGCCATCACGACCGTAAATTAAATCAGAGTGTATTAGCGAGTCAACAACCGCTAGTGTACTGACCGAGTAAAAATAGCGAACTTACTCATATTGTGTCGATCCGGCTTTAATCAAATGGTAATTTTGTGTCAATAAACTGACTGAATGATCTTTGATACTATGGTCGCAGCCATTCAGCATTTCAGGTGGTAAACATAATTGCAGCAATTAATTGTTTACCCGAACTAACACAGAGCTACATGTTTCGAATGAAATAAATTTTCCGTTCTCCGTAGAACGCCGACATTTTGTTTAATTTAATAAAAGTTTAAGATTTACACAATATTTGAAACCCTGTAAAACTAAAGTTATTTGAGAAAAACTTAAATGTTAATAAAAAGAAGTAATGTTTACATTTATCTAACTGACTCAATGCACCAGTTAGATTGATCACTACTAATTCCAATATGTTAGGAGTTATATAGTTAATTATTGTTTATATTTAATATATGAGTCACTCATTTTTAAATCGATCTTTACCTATTTTTATAAATTGAGTTACCGGTTGTATAAAATTTTTATAGTATTTTCAACCACATTCCACCAATAGTTTGTTCAAAACGGCATTTAAAATAAATATAAAAAATGTGAGAACTACTTGTTTAGTTCCAAAATGTCTCTTACACATTCCAACATGGTTGCCGCTCAACACAAGCCATTCTCCTCAAATCCTTTTTCCTTTTTTGTTATTTTCAAAACGTCCCTTTCACTGTTTTGGTTTCAAAACATCCTTTATCCAAATGATTTTGTTAAATAACTTAATATCAGTGTAAGTTATCATCGTTGTTTTTTTTTTTTTTTTTTGTAACTAAACTAACCTTTTTAATAAATAAAGAGAGAAAAAATTGAGTGGTAATGAAACTTATTTAATTTTTAGGACTTTTTTTAGTTTAGCGACATTTTTAATGACTATATAAAGGATGATTTGATTATGAGAGTCTCATATATTCATTTAACCAACATGTAGAGGTTAAATATTTTTATAACCTTATGAAAAAGGTTGTATTGTATATTAATGTTTATTTATGTTATAGTTTATATTCTTTGTAAGCAATTAAAATTATGACTTGTTTTATTATTTTTCATGTTGTCTTCTTTCAGAATATTTTTTTT
>JAGFPH010001776.1:139701-153244 GCA_018207615.1 Philaenus spumarius | reverse complement strand
GTTGATAGAACTTTTTAACATGGGAATTGGTTCAATTCTGTGTCTAAAGGAAAGGTATTCAAAGTAAATGGAAGTGGGAAATCTTTCATTCAGGATCTAAAATAAATCCTTCTTTGGTAGGTTTTTTTTGTAAATGGAAGTGAAGGCTAATATGAAAGTAGGGACTTGAAATTGAGACATGTTTATAGTCTGAATGTGAGCTTGCTTCAGAGACCTGTAATCATTCTTAGTTAGAATACAAAGTATTTCAAAGGAGAGTGGAATGTTTTAGAAAAAAGAATTCGAAGGTCAAATATTTTAAAATACCAGTTTAAAACTTTTTTGTTTTTTTAATTATTGGCATTCTTTTCATTGATTTATTGTTTGATTATAAATCATTGACATACTTTATTAGACCAGTCATCAGCCGTTTTCGAGTCTAATTTTGAGAATCAACATCAATTTTCTTGAAAATTGGGATTTAGGTAGTATTTATAACCATCTTCAAAATCTACCCTGTGCCGAAGCGGGATTTTATTCTAGGGGTGAAATCAACCCCTTCTAGGGTGTGAAACCTTTTTTAATCAGAATTAACTGGGAGATCGATAGATTGAGCAATTCTAAGCAACTTTTGTTGTATAAAGTTTTTTGTAAAGTTGATACTTTCCAAGTTATTAAGGATTGAAATTGTGTATTTTCATTGAAAAAATGCATGTTTTTAAAAGTTTTTTACAAATAATTAAAAAGTTTTCATTTTATCAAAAAAATCATTGTAACAAAAATGTAGATAATAAAAAAACAAAACAAAAAACAAAGAGATTCGTTTTTTAATGACTTCGTAAACCAAACTCGAACTGAGTTATTGCTCGTTGAAGGATGGTTATTTTTCGAGAAACCCGAAATTGAAAATCTTCAACCTTAAACAATTTGAAAATGGTGAAATTTTTAGGAAAACCTCAAAGTACATTTTTAAAGTACATAAATAACCTTTTAAATGAGCACTGATAAAAGTATTTTGCTTAAGAATTGACTGACTTATATAAAAAATAAAGTAACTTCTTCTTTTTTTTTAAACATTTAACAATTACACCCTTGCCATTACCACCCTAATTGAAATTAATCGTAACCCACTTGCAATTAACTGCATTCAGGTGTTATTGATATGATCCAAGTGATTTGACCGGTTTGGAATGCTTATTTTAGAAAACAAATAATTGATTAAATTGAAAATTGCATTTTTGTAATTTTGAGAAAAAAATCATTTTTCTTAAATAAACCAAAAACTATTCATGATATAAAAAATCTTTTCACATTTTAATTGTAGGGGTTTTTTTACTGAAAATTTTGATTTAAAAAAATCTTTTTATCTTAAAAATTGAATGAGATATGGCGGTTCAAAGTTTGTGTTCGCGTATTATTTGTAGCTTTGTCCTGTCCAAGTCCTTTGAACTCAACCCGTTTCAAAAATAAGGGTTGAAAATTTTGTTAACTCATATGACGTTAAAGCACTTGAAATTCTCTATAAAATGTTTTATGTTTTAAGTTTATAGCTTAAGAAATAAGGGAATTATTTTCGAAAAACCAACTGCATTTTTTAAAAATTTCGGAGCACGAATTTTGGAGCATAGGGACAAAGACAGAAATATGGAGCATACAATCGAGCAACAGCTGGTACATGGTCAAAGTGTATTATAGCGGTCTTTTCTAATCTCAGTGTGTGTAGATATGTATTTTTATTTGTATATATATGTGTATACTTATAAGTATATATTGTGTCGTATGTGTTGAATTACGACACACTCGTTTTGGCCAGTATACTGATAATATCGAAATAATATACACGTGGTCTTAGTTTGTTCTTCATCTTGTATTATGTGTTAAAAATCAATGATTATGTATATTAAATGTTATGTTATGTGTATCAAAAAAATTAAATTGAAGTACTGTACAACGAAAATTTTTGACACAATTTTTAATAATATTCCTAAATTCATTATTAATGTAATTTAATAATTAGAGGTTAGTAAGGAAAATTTTAAGACTTAAAGTTACATTAAAAAAAATTATTGCAATTTTTATATTTTTTGTCTTAATGGGTGACTTTTATAACGATTGAAGTGTTTTTATAAAAAAAACAACAAATTTTATATCACCAGTGATTTATACTTAATGCAATATAAATGCACTCTTAAATAATTTTTAATTAAAAAAAATCGTTGAAATTATTTTTTAATAATTAATTTTTTCAGGGGATGATTTATAAGGGTTGAAGCGTTTCACAAATAATAATTTCATTCAAATGAAATACAATAATTCAAATTTAATATGACGCACTATTTCAAGTTATACAGTACCTAATACATAATATCTTTAAAACCAGTTTTGAAAATTACCATTCTCGGGGGATAATTTACAGGGGTTGAATCTTTCTGATTAATCATAAACTTGTTTGAGAATGTCAAGAGATCTACAAATAATTAATTTAAACTTTATTTTAACCAACTACATGGCAGAATCTACGATTAAAATTTTTTTTGTAATAAAGGGTAGTTTTCACCCCTAAAAATGAAAAGCCCGGTTCGGCAAAAGGTAGATTTTGAAGTAGAGGGTAAGTAGAGCTTGAATCCAAATATTTACGAAAATCGATGTTGATTCCCAAGATTGCACAGTATTACGGTTTTTTTTACCGCTGATGACTGGCCTATATAGTTTAGTATCAATGTTGAAATTTTCTTTTGGAATATTGATCTATGGTTGTAGTAGTTTCTAATTTTATTGAGTGTGCAACTGAGAAGAGGAATAAAATGAATATAGAGTTAATAGACTATGTTTGGTTTTAATCGATTGTGCAACGAAATATTTTGATTATTTACGTTTGTATGCACAAGTCTTGACAGAGCGGTGTCGTTAGATTTACCTTCAACTGCCGGTGTTGTTGATGAAAAACAAAATGTTTCACCATTTGATAAGCACCATTTTCTCAGCCATGAAATACAGTTTTCATTGAATCGTGGTGGGTATCAAATTGGCTTGAATTAAATTAAACCGCGAGTTAATAAACCTCTACCTTCTCATAAGTTAACCTTTCTATGAACTTACATAGAGTTAAACTCATTTAGAACTGTCAACTATGTTACCCGATGTTATTTTATTACACTTTAGAATTCAGTCCCTTTTCCCAAAATGAGAAATTTTAGGGGGACTAATAGACTTTAAATGGTCACCCGCAATTTGTGACACGGATGTTCAAAACTGTACTGTATGTTATTTCCTTGATGCACGTACATTTCGGTAACCGAGTTATTATCATCAAAGGGTCCTAAATCTAAACCAAATATTTAAAAAAAACAACTGTTACTTATTGTCCCCTCTTTCCTCAGGGCCTACCATAATCATAGTTATGCCACGGCATCTACTATTTGAAAACGCCAGGTAGCAGCGGCTAATTATTGGCCCGAACTTGTGGTTGGGGACTTGGTGTTTAAAATTATCTTGTGACATGTAAAACCAAAGGGTATATGAAAAGATGCACTCTAGGACGCAAATAAACAGCTGATATAGGATGTTTTGAACATTGTAATTGTTTTGGGACTAACCTCTGTGAAAACGTTTTGTTTAGTAAAACAGATGTTTTTAAAAACTAAAACACTAATTTAAAATGTAGCTGTAGGAAAAACGTTGTGTGTATTGCGGGTGCAAAGTTTACTTAGTCATTTTCAATAAACTTTAACAAATTTTGTCAAATGTTCATCTCGTGCGGCAAACTCAACTTTGCACCCTAGATACACAAGTAACTATTAAAATTTTCATAAAAAATTAGGCCTATCTGTTGTGAGTTATTTGTATTAACAATTTTTAAATGACCTTCATTTTAAAACAGATTATTTGATTAAGCTGGTTATTTTATATTAACTAGGCTTTGACGTTATTAAGGCCGTTAGAGTTTGAAACAAAACAGTTAAACCGTTCGAGAGATCAAGTAAATTATTAAGTAAAAAAAAAAAAAAAAAAATAGCACCTGACGGAAAACGGAGCATTTTAGGTAGATTAAAAATAAAGACGTAGCTGAATTACTATATCAAAGCCCACTAAAGAATACCGTTGCGAGACGGCCAATAGGATGGGCGCGCAGCGTTGCCATATCTACTAGCCTGGAACACTCCTGGTATTTACCGCTCGAGGCTTGATCGCACAGTTTAAAGAATTATAAATGCGTTGAGTCAGCCGCAGTCAGTTAGAAGCGTGGGAAGAACGTAACAAGGTCGCACAACGGCGATTGGAGCGTTCAAGGTCTCGGTGTACACAAGCCCGTCCCTCAACGGTATTCTTTAGTGGGCTTTGATATAGTCCATATTTCTGAAACACTCTGCTCATCTCTGCACCACTTATTCACCATTTATCAACCCCGGCAATTAATATACTATATTACTGTATAATAGGACGAATCAATGTTTTTCTAATAATTCATAGTGACAAAATTCTTCTAAACTTAATTATTTGGTTTAGACATTTAATAGTCTACTATTTACCAACTTAGCAATGGTTTGAATCCTACACCTTTATTTATTACGATATGCATTAAGTGTCGCATTAATATGCTATTATATGCTATTATTGCTCCTTGAATTCTATATTTTTCCTTTTTTTTTGTTAATAAATCTCTTCTCAATATTTCATGACAACAAAGTAAATTGTTATAAGATTCTCTTATTTTCTGTTTTAAAACGAATACATTAGAACTAAAGAAGCAATTACACAATATGTATTCAAGTTTTAAATGTACAAACTACGTAACGACAGTTTGCATATCGCTTTCAGTCCTTATTTTGCCTTTTCAGTACATAAATTAATTTCATTCTAAATGTAAATAACAATTACTGACGAAATTACATTTTCCATTACAACGGAAAACTGTGCTTTTGAAATGTTTGTTCAGAACTTGCAATCATAAAGATATTAAGTTCTGTAGAAATTTTAAAATTGTAATACAATTCCGAGATGATACAGTAGCATATGTGTGACGCGATATAGCTACCAGGAAATGTATCTTCTAAATACACACGGCTGGAAAAAATTAACGCAACAAAAATAGAATTTAGTTTTTTCGTTGTATTTAGGTTGATAATGTGTTCTTATGTCACGTAATTATAACTTGTATAGGAAGAGCGAACCTGAAATGTACGCCTACACAGAAAAATCAAATATTATCAATCTGAAAATTTGTAGATTAAAAAAAATTATGTAAAAACATATATAGAAAAAACTTATATAACTAACAAAACAACCAATTCACTTTGAATTATTACTTTAAAAAATTGTTGCTTTATTATAATTATTACGTTATTAATTTGAAAATACAACTGTTTTACTTAAACAAAAGTATACAGAACAATCTAACATCAATCCGAAAACTTTTAGATTTACCTTGTTTCATTTTTTTTAAATATACAGAAAAAATATATTTAACTAAATTGAATTATGTTACTTCAAAAAAGTCGAGTTTTCCCGAAGGAAGGCTATATTTTTTAACGGAGCGTTTGTGAGCCAGCCGTCTTTTCAGTCCAACTAGTACCTGCCTAACCTATGCGTTTTCACGAATCACTATTATATCGGTTTTGTGATTGTTTCACATACCTAAAACTTATTTACCTCTACCTAATTATATTATTTAACATGTTCATTTATTTTTCTTAAACTTATTTAATCAAGATTATTTGAAGAATTAACTATGTTTTGCTCTCATTTTATTGTTTAGGTCCGCCCCGGGCCCCAATGCAATTGCCTCACCCTCTCGATGTTTTTAGTTTTATATTACTGTAAAACAGAACTTTTTTTAAAAGTTTCTGCATTTCAAACGAGCGTCTAAGTAAAAATATGTTTAGGCCTACGCTAGGCTTAACCTAAAATTATAAATCTGTAAATAATTACTATCAGTATGAAGAAAATGTACACACACCTAATCATCATATATTTGAAGATCAGCTGCTTTAATATCTTAAAAGATAATAATTGTTCTAAAACAATTAATTATGAAAATTTAATGTTTCCTCTATTTGTTTTGCTAAAAAGCTTTCTATCAACAACAAAAAACGTTGCTGTTGTCCCGGTAGAACTTAAACAATGTAGGTGTTTTTAGAACTTAAAATTATACGTCGTTATATATTAGTGTTCCAAACTTTTTTCAGTAAAAGAAATCTTTTTGTCTTGTTTGCAAGTTGACATTACCGAGTGTTATGTCGTTTCTGTTAGCATGAAGAAATATAATTCTTGTTCTACCATCTCTTTCTACATTTTCTCGCAATTTTACCAAAGCAGATGGTACCTGAGTAGTTGGGATTGATGGACGGAATAGGCCTACTTTCACTCGTCGGTTTGAACAGTCATTACGCCATCTACTGGTATAAACGCAGCAAGACTAAGGCCTTGTATTACACTATCAAATTTCTTTGTCAAAGATCTTTGATCTAATTTCTTTGACAAAGAAATTTGATAGTGTAATATGTATCTTTTATCAAAGTTGGCACACGTCAAATTTCTTTTAGCAAAGATTCTCTAGGCGATCTTTGACAAAGAACTTTGATAGTGTAATACAGGCCTAAGAAACTAAATTTTCGCATTTAAAAGGTGTCTGTTCATAAGCATTACATATTACGTAATCACTTTCGATTGGATTTAAATCTACATCAACAAAATTTCTCCATTTACGTGAATTTATTGTTAGATGCATTTAAACTACGAGTTTCGGTGATATGACGAGTATTTCATGACGGTTAGCAGGCTTCAACTTCTCGATCATGTTAATTGTTGGACTTCTTTTCATACAAGTTTCAAGAGCAGTCAGATCAGGGGAGCTAGGTGTCCAACTTAAACTAGCACAACCGGAGATCAGAGTGAAGAAACTTCTGTTGGCCTACATGTATGGAATATGTAGGTACTGTATTATTGTGCTTTTCAGTTTCTGACTTGCATGTGACTTTTATCCTAGAACATAGGTTGTTCACCGGCTTTGTGTCTGAAATTTTGCTTATCAACGAAACCACTGAGAAAGAAATTTGATTCATCTGACATCACTAATTGACGGAGATTCTTGTCCGTCCTTGCCAGAATTATAAAACAAGAAATGGGTATGTTGTTCTTTTGCCCGATTCCTGAACCATCTGCAGTTCACAAACTTGTAAGTTGAAGTTCGCTTAAATGAGCATCGCAAAAGTTGTAGCGTTCTCGCTGAACGACTAGGACCCTAAACGATTGCTGCACCGACGATTTCCATGGTATCCTAATAAATTCAGACAGACGCATAGCCATCATCATTGATACGTCACAGTTTCGGAAGGGATTTCGAGAATGGAATAGGTTTTCACAAAGGCATTTACACCTCTAAGTGCTGTTTGTACCTGCCAACGACCTATTTGTAAACAGATTGCAAAAATCTTTCAACCACCATGTCTTGCGCATGAGCATTCTGACAGGGCTACCACCATTAACTGAATACAATAAATATTAATATAATGTTAACAACTTACCGTCGCCAGTAAGTCACTTGTATTTAAAAAAAAACAAGTTTCTGCCATTCTCAAGTTATTGGAGAACATCCTCAGTTGTCATGGAATACTTAATACTTAATAAAACACGTTCACAAACATCTAATATTGAAACACATTTAATAAACACATTTAATATTGGTCCCACACTGAACTATTGCTTATCCATGTGAAGTATGGAAACTGGTTGTCATGAGAGAAGGTTATAAGATCTATTAAGTTTATGTTATTATCGTGTCATACAATGCTTTTGATTCAAACGGTAGTTTCTCGTTAAGTATTATATCCGGATTAGTTTTGAACATTTTATATATTTCGTATTGTTCCAGCGCATTTATAAATTTTCCTTTTTGCGATGGTGTAGTACTTTTAAGGTGACATCGGTTGCTGTGTAGTTATGATTATTTTAAATAAGTTGTTCAGTTAATTTCGATTCAATTTGTTGATGACGTAGCACCTGTTTGGGTGTCGGGATATGTTCTTTAAACCTTTCTCTAAAGGATCTGCCCGTTTGTCGTCGTTTGTTCATTGGGCAATCGGCACACGATACTTCATTAACACCTGAGTTGTCAAATTTGTCACCTTTAACTTTATTTATGTTTATGATGCTATGTGATGGTGTACTCTTGTTTAATGAAAACGTTGCCTGTATTGTATGCTAAATATTTGTGATATTCTAAAACGAAATGTTTGTTTTATGATTTAGTCTTGGGACTTCCAGATGTTTTCTCTTGTTTGTTAAATATTTTGTCTACAATGGATGGTGAATATCTGTTATTGATGGCAATATATTTGATTGTATTAAATTCTTCTTGAAAGTCGTCTTGTGTCATTGGTATATTGCCGAGTCAATTGTATGCTGCCATTTTAAGGGAAAATGGATGGTTAGAGGAGGCGTGAATTGTGTGGTCGGTGTAAGTAGGTTTCTTGTATATTTTGAAATTATGGTTGCCATTCGATATTATTGTTAGATCAAAAGAATTAATACTGTTGTTGTTTTGAATTTCGGTTGTGAATTTAATGAACGTGTTTGTGAAATGTTTGGAACGTGTTTGTGTTTCATGAAAACAGAGGATGTTCTCTAATAACTTGAGAATGGTTAAAAGCCGAAACGGCCGTAGTTTTTTTTAAATACGGCAAGTGATTATTGACGACGGTAATTTGTTAACATTATATTAATTTATATCGGTAGTCGAATTGGCGACAAACATAGGCGTAACCAGGGGGGGGGGGGGGGGTTTGGGGGTTTCAATAAATAAAAGAAGAGAAGAGTTTGAAGCATTCTACACGGTGTTTCCTGATTTGAGGAACTAAAAGAAACCTTTTTCAATTATTTAAGAATGTCGTTTTCGTCATTTGGCGAATTACACACTCGGCTGAAGGATAGTATTCTACGAAAAAAAAATACTAAAATAATTCGACCATGCAGTTCGATAATTCGAACCGCTGACGTGAGTTGAGCGAATTTCCAAAATTAAATTTAAATATGTTTTTGGGTTTAATTCTGTTATTTTTAGTATTTTACGTTTTGATTGTTTTTGGGGGAACCAGATGAGCTATAAAGTCGCGTAAAAAACAAAATGTGCAGAATTATTTCATATGTCTATTTTTTTAAAGAAAACTTCAAAAAAATGTATTTCTAGTACGAAAAATCTCAAAAATTGTTACTTCCGGTCAAAAGTTTGGTCTACTTCCGGTCAATTTTTTTGGCTGATGAACTCGTCCAAGCGACTTAGAAAACCAACCTGTGTATAAAATTTGGACTAAATCGGACATAAAATGCGTCCGTCAGAGTGCGGACACTACATGCATGTTATTTCCGGTCAAAAGTTTGGTCAACTTGCGGTCAATTTTTTTAGCTGATGAACTCGTACAAGCGACATAGAAAAACAACGTGTGTACCAAATTTGGACCAAATCGGACGTAAAATGCGCCCGTTAGAGTGCGCACACATACGTACATATATATATATATATATATATATATATATATATATATATGATTTTAATGACACCCCAAAATGTGTTCTGGTTACCATGATCGGTGCTCATTTGCTACTCCCGACCTTGGGTCTTACCATAAGGACCACTGCAATAGCTCATTTTTCCTATGGAAATTCGCTAATAAGGATATTTGGTGTGCATTTGGTCACGTTCGCCACTGTTTCAGCGGAGACGGTGCAAAATCCGTCGATTGTAGTGGCAGCGAGCGGCTGCACAGCTACCGTCAACGGTAAATAAACCGATCGTTTATCTTTCCAACCAATGTGTATGCTCTAATAGTCTACTCTCTTTCGCTCCACTGTTGATATGATGGCGACTACAAATAATCCGTGGCGGACAAAACTCCATGTGTGTTTCAGGCCATACACTATACTGCATCGTACATCAAATAAAGTGCCAGTACAAAATATAAAATTCGACAAAAAATTATGTCAGCAATATAGTGATCAATTTATTGTAGCTTGACATTTGCTTAGGTATTGAAAACAAGTTACTCTTAAGAGCATATTTTAATATGTAAACAAGGTGCGACATTTTTTTACAATGGGGGGGGGGGTATAACTTCCAAAACCGCCCCTGGTTACGCCTACGATTGAACAATGTTTCTTTTAGTTCAGAAAATCAAGAAACACAGTGTAGAATGCTTCAAAATCTTCTCTTCTTTTACTTATTGATTGGATGAACCCAAATAAGTATTTTTTTGTTGCTTTTTTTCAATCGGCGACGGAATACCAATAAAGCTCGCTCATAAGCAGAGAGTTGCTCTCTGTTCATACCAATAAAACATTAAAAGAAATAATATATTGCATAATACACTTCGTGATTGATGAACTAGACACTTCAGTTTAATTAATTCCAATGAGGCTTTTAGATGGCGTCGGAAATTTTATTGTCTTGTGCGCACACTTTAAATTTTATGAAAGGCGACGGTAACTAATCCGCAGCCGACAAAAAACTCCATGTGTGTTGCAAAACCTTTGGGGTTAGAAGTAGCGCACGGAAAGATTTGGCGGGAATGAATCACTGTTACTATTCTAAATTATTCTAAAATAGGCTTGAATCACGATTGGAAGTGAAAAATTAAACATTTCTAAAAAAATTTCTATACCCCCCCGTTGTTGTAACCCCCCCCCCAATCGGTCGTCTTGGTTACGCCTATGGTGACAAACAAAATAAATTACAATGAAATTGCTTTAACAAAGCATTAACGTAAATAGAAAGCCGCTAAGTTCTTATAAAATGTAATAAATACGTGCACACATATTATAGGTACGTTTCAGCTTCATTTAAACGTTTAATTGGCATCACAGAAAACAAAACTGTGTACTTAAGGGAAATATGTGCCTTATACACGCTGAAGTAAAACTTTTCCAACAACTGTATAGTTTTGTTTCCGCGAAGTTGGAACATTTCAGACATGAACTCTTGCGTGCAGGTAAACACAGTTCGGGTAGTTCTATGGATCGCCGTAACTGATAGCTGATTCCTGTTGTACGCATGCATTATTGGTATACCTGTTATTTGGTAATTTGTTGCTTTAGGTCAAGCAGAGGTTTTGCCCCCAGCTGAATACATAAAAAACACATAGTGCATGAATACAAAATATAAACTGTTGCCAATATACATTGTGGTCTTCAAGTAGGAATTATTAATGGTAAGTTACAATGGCATGGCGTTATGCATTTTATTACTATACTAGTAAACCCCCGTGAAAAATCACAGGCGGATTAATTTGATACACGTCAGAAATACATAACTTATAGAAAATACTATTTAAAAACAACACTCTTTATCTAGGCCTACCTAACTATGCTTATATATATTTCTTGCATTTACCTTTTCAGTCTGTTTAAAATAATTTTACTTGAATCTTAATTAGCTACGGCCGTTTCATCTACACAGAGACATCATGAGGCTTCCAGCTCGTCATGAATGCAAACTTCACATTAAAACACAAACAAAATACACATTTAAAATATATAATAAAAGTCACTTATTTCACTATAAGAGTTATAATAAATATAGGCCTAAGTTTAGGGTCCGCATGCAACCTACTACTTTGTCTTTATTCAGCTGAATTATTTATCTTACTCAAGGAATTAAGTATGTCATATATTGCGTTGGAGGCAAAGGCCAGTTTGTCATTTGGTAGGATGTCAGGATCTTGCTTGTTGTAGGCATAAATTTGGAACTCTTCTAATATATCTAGCAATTTTCCCTTTCTACTATTATCTTATCTTATTAAACTAGCAACTCTTGTATATTTGTTTATAAATTTCGAAATGTCTAAATTTAATTCGGGGATCTCGCTAACGGCTCTATAGATTTTGATAAAAATTTGCATATAGTGGTTTATTGACGTCAAGAATCGAATGCGCTATAGTCGGGAGCACGAAATAAGGCGGGTGAGAATTTTTGCGCTGTTGTCAGATCGTTCAAGCTAAGTAAAGTAGTCTCTTACCAGACCAAATAGTTTTGCCGAGGCGTAGCCTGCTTTGCTTTCCTTAGCCATAGGTTACTTTTGGGTTGAGTTCTTTAATATAAAATATAAAAAAACAGGTTTTTAAAGGAAAGCTGTAGGATTCTACCCATCTCATTTTCTACCTGAAATATATTTTTACGTAACTGTACACATTAAAAAAGTAAAATACAAACTTTAGTTCAGGAATCATCTGACAAAAATTTTAGTAAGCGAGAATTTTTTAAATTCTTCAAGTAGCGATGTTTTGTCAGCGGGAAAGTTGTAGGAAATCACACGTACTAAAATTGTTGTTTAAACATTTTTTGTATCCAAAGCACCATTTTGGTTTTTAAAGTGGTTGAATAACGACAGTAAAATTGCGCGCGAAACTAAAAGGTCCTGCCACAAACGCTCCGTTGGTCCGATCAAGCTGTTTATTTGTTCTGGATTCAAGTTTTTATTTATTAGTTTTCATAATCAAGTATATTTTCGTATTTGTTTTGTACTGCGTTTGTAAATCTTTTCGTTAATTTATAAAAGTTGCGTGAATCCAAAGTTGAAGTGAAAGAAAACAATAACTGAAAAAGAAGAGCATCCCGTAGTATTTTGTTATAATTGTACATTTTCAAATAATAATTAACTACTAATAATAATCTATTGAATAGATACATAAATCTAATAATATTATATTTTTTAGTAAACGGGTTGAAAATATTGAATGATTTGATTTGGTTAGTTATTTGTTTAACTGTTGTTCATTTAGCAAATATTTACATACATTTAATTAACATTTATACTCAAAACGAGAACAGTTTTATTTACAAGTTTTATTAACAGTCGGCGTGGGCAGTGGCGCTCGGACTAGGCAACACTGGATGCTCAGTGCTGCCGGATCGTGCCGCAAAGCGTACGATTCTCGCCGTTCTTCGTTTTGTCAGTCCCATATCTAGCCACAGCGCAAAAATTATCACCCACCTTATTCCGTAATCCGTGCTCCCGTGCAAAAATGAACATAAACTCGGAAAAATGCACATAAAAAAGGTGATCCAGGAGGTGCTGCTCTCTAGCGGAAAATAAAGTAACTATAAAATAAACTACTGTAAAAATACAATAGATTTTAGGCGCGTTAGGCACTTTTTTGCGTCAGGAAAAGCATTGAACTCGAGGGACGTCACCGTCACCATCACCACGGGCACATTTTTTAGCAGTTGTATCAGGCTTAGTTCAGGTAAATAAGTAAAACTTCATATAGCTGTCGTGCCCGGCTTCGGTCAGGTAAATAGCTGTCGTACCTGACTTCGGTCATGTAAATAAGGAACAGATGTTTATACTATTTGTCATACCAATTTTTTATAGCTGTTGTACCCGTCTTCGGTCAGGTAAATAAGGAAAACTTATTACAGCTGTCGTATACGATTTAGGTTATGTAAATAAGGAACAGATGGTTATATTTGACACATAAGTTAAATAATTTATAGATGTCGTACCAGGCTTAGTTCAGATAAATAAGTGAAACTTTTTATAGCTGTCGTAATAGTATTCGGTCAGGTAAATAAGGA
>JAGFPH010001776.1:70987-137073 GCA_018207615.1 Philaenus spumarius | reverse complement strand
TGTTTAGTAAAATCTGCTTACCAACTACTACAATATTATCTTAAACAAATATACTGCTCTCATGCCTGTCCGGAAGAGTTCCCGCTAAAAACCGCCATGTTTTACCCCCGCACATCCCTACCTTCAGTCTGTCTTAGATTGGATGCCGTCCATGACGCACCAGTTTTTTATTGCCGCCGCTCTCGTCACAATCGTTTTTAGAAAAGAGCCATCGTCTTCAAATCTTAAAGACGTTGGCAACACTATAACGATTAGTTTACTAATTCTAGTAATTCAGTTTAATTTCGCCGCTCACTAGAACTACGGTTCGTAGTGTTCTCGCTATAAACTTTAACCGCTTAGCTCGCGTGGCCTTCCGCCATCTTGAACAAAGACTCTAAACCTGATATTATAATAAACCGAGTATTTAGTAAATGTGTTTATCTATGTGTTGTGATAAGTGTATGTAACTGTAGTGCGTGGACATTTTCTTCAAACCATCAACCATCAACTGTAACCAGCGTGCACGCTTGGCCAGGACTTACACACCGCTCCAGTGATCTCAAGGTACGCCAGACTTACATTTTAGTTTAACATAGATAAACACTTATATTTCAACTATTCGAATCTATAGTATTATCCAGTGTCAATAATCTGGATTGGTCCCTCGGTTCTACAATATTTTGTATGTAATTGTAATTATCCTAACTTGATTACATTGCTTCAACAATTTTCTTTATTAGAGTTTATAAATTTCATTAAATCCCGAACACCTGCTGTATCTAGAAACTACAAGTTTATTCGTTCCTTTTAAGCTTATGTCAAATTTGTTAATATTACGCTTGTAAATTTTTCTTTAATACTAGATTTTGAATGATCCTCTGATTTTATTAAATAACGCAAAGAACCATTATTCCTTTCCACTTTAACATAGTGTTTGTAACGTAATTAAAAATTTAACATATGGCATTTAAAATTTGACTTGTTACCATTTTTGATAGGGTTAAGATAGAGACCACTAAATTGTGCAATTTTTCTTCATTTATCAAGCTTTTTAAAATGAGGTATCACTTGATAAAGGTATTTATTTAAGATTTTTAAATTTTCCTCTCAACCCTCTTTTGGGGTAAGGGGTGAAATGGTTGGTTACACCAAAATTTATCTCTCTTTGTTATATGAAGATGCCCAGAAGCTCATTTATTTATTTCTACTTTTTCCAAAGTTAAGGAGGGGGATTTTTTGGACACCCTGTATATTATATATAATGTATATGTATGATATATAAAAATGTACATGTGTGTTCGCACTGTAACGGCCGCATTTTATGTCTGATTTGGTCAACATTTGGTACACAAGTTGGTTTTCTAAGACGCTCAGAACAGTTCGTTAGCTAAAAAATCCAAAAACAGGAAGGACGTTTTTTGACCGGGAGTATAATTTTTTGAGTTTTTCCTACTAGAATGAAACGTAGGGGTTTATCTAAAAAAAAAAGAAATATAGGCGATTATTCTGAACATTTGGTTTGTTTACACATTGTTTTTTGTCTGCCTGCCTGGTTCCCGCAAAATCGATCAAAAAATAAAATACCATTAAAGTACAAGGTACATTTTACCCCACGAAGCGAGTTTTTTCTCTGCGAACGAAGCAAGTCGGTCCGAGAGACCGCAATGTCGACGTGCAAACTCGAAAAGTAAATTTTTTCGCTGCGAGCGGAACGAAGCAGCGTGTTAAGTCGGAGCTGGAGGCTGAGGTGGAAACAAATTCTGTCAACACATTTCTGTCTGCACGTCTTCATGAAAGGGCTTTAAGATTCATACAATTCACTCAAGTATATACTCCGGATTCCTGTGCACTATATCTCAAATAATTCCGGAAATATGCAAAACGTTGTATGATTCTCTCCAGAAGGAATTTTCCAAGGTTAATAGAGAACAATTTAAAAGTTAAATTAAATTCATCTATTCATCATAAATAAGAAATATTTTTAAAAGTGTAAAATTAAAATAGTATTTTTATTAAAGTAAAGAGTGTTTAAAAGTATCAAGCAGTTAACGCTTTATTTAGTTAAAATAAAGACATATTTTTTAAATATGAAACTAAACTTTTAATTTAATTCAAATTGAGAAATTTGTAAGAAATAGAACTTTTTAGTTATTTTTTAAATAATTTACTTTGTACCCAAATAAAGTGGTACTTCTGTATTAATATAATAATAATTATCGGAGCAAACTTCTTGCATGTTGGAGTTAGCACATCTAGGCGTTTTGAGTCCCCTTCACAGACGTATATATTTAACTCGACTGTTATGAGAAGCGGGTGAAAATCTAAGTTCATTTACTGTGATAAAATTAGATGTGATGATATTGAGTCAAGCGCTAAAGCATCGTATTCGTCTTGGATGCTAATTGATGACCTTTAGAAGTACACGATGAAGTTTCGTTCTGCTTTGTTCGCTGCTAATTGATTCACCAAACATTTTGGTTATGATCATAACTGCCCGATAAAATTATCTTTATTTTTTGATTTTAATTAAAATAGACGCAGGTTGTTACTATCTATGAAGAGAAGTGGAATTTTCTGCACTGTATATGTACCTTAGATTGGAAACATGACTTTTTAAAGCATAAGCTTACAGCTGGAGTTGACTTTGATTACAAAGGTTCACATAGATAGTACTATAGTATATTTCGTCACAAGTCCGGAAAGTGGCCGTACCGGTGCACGATCGAGTTTCGAGTACGAGGCGAAACCGAGTACAGCACCGGTATAGCACTTTCGGACGAGTTATGAACAGTAGTTTTCATCATACCACCTTTTATTAAATACACAGGGTGGCTAAAAATAAACTTGGTCCTACACCCCCTCTTAACTTGTTATTTGTTGATATATTTGAACTGTTTCCAGCTATTAAGTACACACAAACGTAACTTGTTTAAACAATCCAATATTTATTAGGTTAAGAGCAGTAGGTAATTTTACAAATTGAAAGAAATTTTGATGGTACAGATTTGGTTATTCGATATGTTAAACCCCTTATTTGGGAGTTTCTTTTGTAAAACCTGGACGTTTTCAGAATGACAAAAACTGTTAAACACATTTTGGGTATCCGTTTGAAAGACAGGTGCTCTTTCAAATATTGACTCAGTAATATTAATACATATTAATGTATTTGAATCAGCCATTATAAGTACGTTTACACTTTTACAATAGCCTATAGGCTAATAAACTGACAACATCAAAGGTTAGTTGTTGTTTCATTTGTTTGTGTTGCTAGAAACAGTCAGCTGTTTAAAAATTATATAATGGAATACGGTAAGTAGAATAGCAGTGCTCGTGGTGACCAATCTTGGAACAATCTTTCCCGGTCTAGTCCTTTTTACAGTTCTACCCGAACTGTTTACCCGGCTTATCGGGAATCGATTGGTTTAAATCACAGCTGATAGTAATGAAAACAATGGTTTATTGCGTTGGTATGATAAAAGTGATAGTAGCAGATCCACATTACAAAATTATCAACATGAATGTCAGATGCAACTGTAGAATTTCTGATGGATTCGTATTTTTGCAAACAAAATATTTTGATGACTGTAAATTAAACCCACATCTGTCAATTTACTATGTCTATGCCAGCCTCGTCTATATTGGCAGCTGATAATACAGTTGCAATTAAACTGTTTATATATATGAAAACCAACCATCATTTAATCGATTTTCAACTACTGATTGTTGGGCAAAGCGAATAGTGGAAAGAGGTTTCGCGTATTTCGGAATTCTATAGAATTAGGCTAAATAATTCATCACACAAAAATAAATTAGTGGCAATGGTTGCTTTTGCAATACACAATTTTCTTCTATCGCAAAATGATTTTCACGCGAACGGTATATACAAGAACGTACTGAAACAAATTTAAATGAAGATTAGCGTTAGGAAAGTAGATTTGGAATAGAAGAAACTTGATTTTGTGAAGAGTTTAAGGAATATTTTATTTATGCACAAGGTGAAGTTCCATGACAGTATCAACACAGGTTATAACCTATCAAAATAATATTATGCGATACTTACGACATAAATAAAGTTATAAACAATTATAATGAATATACTGTATACAATTAACAATGCATCATTAAAAGCGGAGTTGTTGACATCGCAAAACCTAAGAGACATCCGTAAGCAGAGAAGAAATGACAGATTCATGTCTGATTGGAATTCAATGTCATATGGTGTACCACAGGCTTCCACTCTAGGCCTTTTATTATTATTAATTTATATAAATGATATTTCTCATGACTCTAATTTGAAATTGATATTATTTGCAGATAACACAACTGCAGTGATTAAAGAAAACTGCATTACAAATTTATAAAGTGCAGTAATCCGGTCTCTAAACGAAATTAAATTGTGGTTTAGAAAAAAACCGATCTCAAATCTAGCTAATACACCAGGAAGCTATAAACGTAAAAATACATGATTTTTATTTCTGTTCCGTTTCATAATGTAAATAGAATTGACGTATTATCTTGTTTATATGAGATTGACTCAACTAGATGATACAAAATGTAGAGTTGTAATATAATATACTTTCAGTTCAGTTAGTTGGAAAATTTATTGAAATCAAATTTATGTTTGAACTGAAGCGAAAACAGTTTACATATCCTTACCTCACTTTGCGTTAATAGGGTAAAAGTTGCAATGTACACAAAATCTGATCATGCAAACTTTACGTTTCTCGCTGTTTTATTTTATACGATATCGAAAACCCATATAGTTAGAATATTACATGTATTATATTGAGCTTCAAGCATGTCTGTAAATAGAGAGTGTCCCAAACTCTCTGGTCTCCTTTAGTGGATTTGTTTCTGGGATAGAAACAAACATATTTGACAATATAAACATGGGTTTACGGTGCATACTTTTTCGTCTGTCTGTCTGTATGTGTTTTTTTACAAAATAATTTATATCTATAGAACGGTTTTACCGATTGAGTTCAAACTTGACATGAAGATATACCTAACAATGATCTATTTTCAGTAAAATAAACAATTACATAAAATCAGTCGTTTTCAAATGGTGACTGTTTGTAATTTCAAACCTAAATTACTCACAAAAATGTTAAGACCCTTTTTTTGTAGCACTTTTGATTCCCTAACGGATGGGTTAACTGTCAAAACAATTGGATAAAGAATAATAGTTAACTTAAAGATAATAACAGCAAACGTAACCCTAATATTGTTGTGTTTACTGTGTTGGTATAGGATGCCGGGTTGAACGAACCAATAATTACCCATAACTTAACTATTATCCATCATCCGATCTTTTTGACAGTTACACCATCCGGTAGGAAATCAAAAGGGCTACAGAAAAGGTGTCTAGAAATTTTTTTTTAAATTTACCGTTTTTGGGTAATTTAGGTTTGAAATTTTCAAACAGCCGCCATTTTGAAACGCATGATTGGATATAATCGCTTATTTTTGTTAAGATATATATATAGTTAGGTTAAACTTTGTGTTAAGTTTGATATCAATCGGTTAAACCGTTCTCTAGATATGAATTATTTTGTAAAAGAAACAAAATGGCGTATATCTGGAAAACGAAGCGTTTTGGAAAAAAATATATTCTTAAGTTTCTCTTTATTTTGACCCATATAACCATTTCCCGAAGTTTAGCTACTTACTTATGGGACACCCTGTATACATAAATATCTTCGAAAAAATATGAAAAACATCCCAATATGTGGATACGTATGCTGTTATTATCTTTAACTTAATCTTTATCCTTCGTTCGATTGTTTTGATTGTTCCACCATCATATAGGGAATTAAAAGGCTAAAGGTGAATTGACATTCGGTTTTTGGGTAATTTAGGTGTACAATTTTCAAACAGTCGCCATTTTGAAACGCATTGTTGAATATACTCGTTTATTTTACTTTAAAATAGATCATTGTTAGATATAACTTCATTTCAAGTTTGAACTCAATCGGTCAAACCGTTCTCTAGATATCAATTATTTTGTAAAAAAACACATACAGACAGGCAGATGAAAAAGTAAGCACTGTAGACCCATGTTTATATTGTAGATGTTTGTCTCGATCCCAGGAACAAATCCACAATAGTTAGGGGACACCTGCTGTATATGATATTTCTAGAGAAACAGTTCTTTAGCTACAAGTCATGTCCTTACAGTATTAATTAACAGTTCCTCGGCCCTCTCTGAAACAGTTCTTTATCTTTAGATCTCTAAAACTATAATGCCCAGAAATATCAAATTTAGCTAGAAGTTATTCTTTAGCTAAAAATGGTGTTTAAATAAAGATATTTTGTAATAAATTAGGCTTTAATTTCCTACTTGAATGACAAGTGAGAAATTAGTAGGTTATAATTTTAAAACATATATTATTTTATTAACAACATAAAAAACTAATATGAACAATACACTATTTGACCAGCTTAAATACCGTTGTATCGTTTCACATTTTTTGACAAATTTTATAACTCGAGAATTGCCTCTCTTCTATATAAACATAAAGTCCTAATCAATTGTCATTCCCGTGAAAATATCATAGTATACAATAATTTGTTTGCATTTGGGTTGCATCGGGGGTGGGTGAGCGAATTGAGCAGGAGCTATTATCTATACTTATAAAAGCCAAATACCATTGACTCATTGACTCATCACAGTTTCTCCAAAACCACGAGGCCTACAAACATGAAATTTGGCACTAATACTCTTTATAGGCTCTAGACGCGCACTAAGAAAGGGTTTCCGAAAATTCGAAATTTTAGGGGGGGTTTTGGGGGTCAAAGTTACTAAATCACGATTTCTCAAAACCTACCGAACGAATTGGAATGAAATTTGGTATGTAGCTTCCTCTAGGGCCATAGATGCTCGCTAAGAAAGGGTTTAAAAAAATTCAAAATTTTAAAGGGGGTTCGGGGGGGTCAAAGTTACAAAATCACGATTTCTCTAAAACTATCGAACGGATTGGAATGAAATTTGGTATGTAGCTTTCCCTAGGGCCATAGGTGCTCGGTAAGAAGTTTTTTTTAAAAAATTCAAAATTTTAGGGGAGGTTTGGGGGTCAAAGTTACTACAAAAAACCATCGAACGGATTGGAATGAAATTTGGTATGTAGCATCCTCTAGGGCCCTAGGTATTCGGTGAGAAAGGGTTTTAAAAAATTCGAAATTTTAGGGGGTTGGGGGTCAAAGTTACTAAAACGAAACACCGAACGGATTGGAATGAAATTTATAATGTAGCTTACTCTAGGGCCCTAGGTGCTCGCTAAGAAAGAGTTTTAAAAAAATCTAAATTTTAGGGGAGGTTTGGGGGGGGGGGCCAAAGTTACTAAAAATCCCCATAAGAAATTCATAGTGTAATATATTTATTGATATAATATATTTTTTGTTAATATACATTTAACTTTGATTTATCTATCCGTGCAAAGCCGGGTCGGGCCAGCTAGTACTTTATAGAAAAATAATAATACGAAGGTGGACAGTATTTGTTTTCTAAAAAAATTGTTACAATTAAAACTACAAAAGGTTTTACCATTTTTGTTAACCGTAGGTTTAAGATTTAGGAGTCGACTTGAAACTTCTAATAAGAAGGCGTTCATGCGCCATATCGTTTAGCACCAACTATTTTCTCTAGTGGTGAAATTGGAACTCAAAAACTGTTTAATATTTCTTCATCATTTATGTAAAAAAAAAAAAAAAAATGTTTAAAAGAGTATATAGGCTAAAGTAGGCCTACTTTATTTGAGTTGTGAAGGTGCATGAATAACATTTGTATTAAATAACATTACGTAAATTTGTTTATTAATAAAATGCATAACGTCATGCCATTGTTACTCACCATTAATAATTCCTACAACGACTAGTACTTGAAGACCACACTGTATATGGCAACAGTTTATATTTTGTATTCATGCACTATGTGTTTTTTATGTATTCAGCTGGGGGCAAAGCCTCTGCTTGACCTAAAGCAACAAACAAATAACAGGTATACCAATAATGCATGCGTAGAACACGAAACAGCTTTTATCAGTTACGGCGATCTATAGAACTATCCGAACTGTGTTTACCTGCACGCAAGAGTTCATGTCAGAAATGTACCAACTTCGCGGTAAACAAAACTATTAAGTTGTTGGAAAAGTTTTACTTCAGCGTGTATAAGCACATATTTCCCTTACGTACACAGTTTTGTTTTCTGTGATGCCAATTAAATGTTTAAATGAAGCTGATACCATTGTATTTGGATAACCTAATAGAACTCCGATCCAATGCAATATTTTGTTCCACTGGAAATTCGACTTTTTTGGCGCTATCTATTGGGGAAACGAAGGAAGCTGGTTGGAAACACCAATGCTTACAATGCTTTCTCCCTAGCGCTACCTCGCGGCGCGATCATGTACTATTTTCGCGAACACCTTTTTTCCGGCACACAACCCCCGTATGGATGCAAGATCTATTTATTATTCATGATTTATGCTGATACTTACCTATAATATGTGTGCACGTACTTATTATATTTTATAAGAACTTTATCTTGTTTTGAAAACTAACGACGTTCGTATCCAATGAATATATCGGCTTTCTATTTACGTTAATGCTTTGTTGAAGCAATTTTATTGTCATTTATTTTGTTTGACGCCAATTCGACTACTGTTATAAATTAATATAATGTTAACAACTTACCGCAGTTAATAGTCACTTTTCGTATTTAAAAAAAACGACGGCCGTTTCGGCTATTTAACCATTCTCAAGTTATTAGAGAACATCCTCTGTTGTCATGAAACACTTAACAAAAACACGTTCCAAACATTTCACAAACACGTTCATTAAATTCACAACCGAAATTCAAAACAACAACAGTATTGATTCTTTTGATCTAACAATAATAATATGGAATGGCAACCATAATTTCAAAATATACACCAAACCTACTCACACAAACCATACAATTCACGCCTCCTCTAACCATGGTAGCATACAATAGTTTTATTCATAGACTCAGTAATATACCAATGACACTTCAGAACACTTTCAAGAAGAATTTAATACAATCGAACATATTGCCATCAATAACAGATATTCACCGTCCATTGTAGACAAAATATTTAATAAACAAGAGAAACAATGTGGAAGTCCGAAGACTAAATCAGAAAACAAACATTTCGTTTTAGAATATCACAAATATTTAGAATACAATATAGGCAACGTTTTCCTTAAACAAGAGTACACCATCACATTAAAAACTAAGAACAATTTACACAGCATCATAAACATACATAAAGTTAAAGGTGACAAATTTAATGTTTATTACTAGTACTTACGTCAAGTAGCAATCTTGAATTTAGTATATTTTAATACTTTATTACAGCTGTTTCAGTATAACATATACCATCATCAGATGAATAAACACATACACACATAACACTGACACACGTTACACATAAATAAGTATAACATAAAAGTTCAGGTACTGCAGTACAAGTCAAAAAATATTAATAAACTGACTACCTGATATGACCACATCTTTCTAGTGTGGAGGTCAACTATTCACTGTGACTTTATAAGGTTGGTCTTATTGACATGCTATAGTCCACAATATTAGACATTCTTATCTAATGTAGCAAGAGTGTCATATAGGCAGTTAGATGCAAAGTTCAATTTATCATTTATAAACTATCTTTGTTGGTTTTGAATTGTTTATATATCTGGTATTCTTCCAATACGTCCATAGTCCTGCCCTTAATTAGAATATGTATAATTTCCATATTGCTAGCGATTTCGGTGTATTTATGGTCGTTGTCTATCAGGTGTTCGGCATAATTAGAGGTTATTTTTAATCGGTTATTATGCGGTAAATGTTCTTTAAACCTGGTTCTAAAGTTTCTTCCAGTTTGACCAATATATTGTTTATTGCAGTTATCACAATGTAATTTGTATACACCACATTTTGTAAATGGATCGTTGGGGACATTGTTGAAGTTGGAATTAAAAATGTGGCTTAGGCTCCCAGAAGTTCGGTGTGCTATTTTGTATCCTATTTCCCTAAAAAGGTTACGGATAGGATGTTCGAGGTAGCTGCTATACTTCATGGACACAAATTTTGGTTTGGGTGGAATTTGTGCTGTGTTTAAGGGATTTTGGTTTTTTAAGGTTCTCAGTTTATGCTTTCGAACACAGTTATCCACAATATTAGCTTTGTAACCATTAACTATTGCTATTTGTTTAATTATATTAAGTTCATTATTGAGGTACGCTGTGTTCATGGGTATTGAGAGTGCTCTGTGCACATAACTGTGAAAATCGGCCATTTTGTGAGATTGTGGATAGTTAGATGAGGAATGAATGGAGTGGTTTGTTTGGGACGGTTTCCTAAATATCTTGAAATTGTGTTTAGCTCCTATTTTAGTGATGGAGAGGTCTAAGTAATTCAATTGGTTATTGTTTTCCAATTCAGATGTAAGTGTGAGTGATGCATGGATATTGTTTAAATATTTGTTGAAATTATTCAGTTGTCTTCTGGTGCCGTTGAACATACAAATTATATCATCAAATTTTAATGTTGATCGTAGGCCTATCGTGCGCCGATTGCCCAATGAACAAACGACGGCAAACTGGCAGATCCTTTAGAAAAATGTTTAAATAACATATCCGGACACCCAAACAAATGCTACGTCATCAAAAAATTGAATGGAAATATACCGAACACCTTATTTAAAATAATCATATGGTAGTTGAAATAATTTGAATGTAAACAATTGTTGTATTTTAAGATTGACAGTGCATCTGTTTCTGTTAGAAATGTTATTGTGCTATAAACGAATCTAATCTAAGATAGTCAAAACACTCCCAATGGGATTTGATACCATTTTCACTCCACTATATAACACTGTTTAATTTTTAACTTTTTTTGTTCATTTTGCCATTGACTATGAATGTTGTGTAATTTTCTTCTTATTTCTTTCAACTGATGCTAAAACCTTCTCTGCTATAGTACCTAAAACGAGGGTTTTTATTTCTGTTTTTATAATCAACATCTCGGTAATCACATAAGCGTGGATTGCTTTCATAATATTCTGTTAATTTAATTACGTCATCCCGCCACGCCGGCACCTTTGCGGTTTCCTTTTAAATTTTTTTTTTTGGTAGGTGGAATGCATTTACGTAGACCTCTCTCCAGAGAAAGTACTGTGGGACTCGGTCCGAAAGGACGATACCCACTAAATCCCCCCCCCCCTTCCTAAACAATCGTGAAACAAAAAAATGATAAAAATAATTCGACCACGCAGCTGTTTTAGAGTTTCAACCAACAATTTGGGAAATAGGTTTACTCACGAAGGCGTTGAACAGCTGTCTGTGTGTACGTAATATATTAGTAGAATTTGTTTGCGCCTAGTGGCCTCGCGAGTTTGCACCACTTGGCTTCGAATCGGGTACTTGTATGGTAATTTACGTTTTGGTCGATTTTGGGGGACCCAAGCGAGCTATAAGGTCGCGTAAAAAAAAAATGTGCAGAATAACATCCTACATTTATATTTTTAGAAAAAACTCTAAAAAAATTTAATTCTCGTAGCAAAAATAAAAAAAATAGTTACTTCCGGTCAAAAAACGTACTTTCGGTTGTTGGATTTTTTTGGTTAACGAACTCGTCCGAGCCACATAGACAACCAACATGTGTACCAAATTTGAACCAAATCGGACTTAAAATACGGCCGCTAGAGTGCGAACACATATATATATAATTTTTTTTAACCCACAAAACATGTTCTGGGGACCATGATCGGTGCTCATTTGCTACTCCCGACCTTGGGTCTCACCATAAGGGCCACTGCAATAGCTCATTTTTCCTATGGAAATTCGCTAATAAGTCAAATAAATGTCATAAGCATTAAAATACATGTGTTAACATATTGAAATTAAATAGCCTTGACAATATACAACAATAGCAATCTACCTTGACAATGTGTAACATGATAGTTTCACTTTGTAAAGTATAAAATCCGTTTCTCGACTACACGCTAGGAGGAAAAATAACCGATAAAACCAAAGGGAGTAAAAGAGTTGTGTAGAATGGGAAGCTGGAGTGTTGTGTAGTGAAGGAGTTGAAAATATTTTTCAAAGGTGAAGAGTTATGTAAGGGAACTTAGAGATGTAAACAGCACAGTATTGATTGATCATTGTAAGAGATGAGTTATCGCAAATCTCTATCTACAGACAGGAAAAGGGTTCGACGTCAATGGAAGTGAGAAACCCGCCTTTGTAGTTTTTGTGTAAATGGAAGTAAAGGATAATTTGAAAGTATAGACTTGGAAATATTTAGTCTGAGCTCTGAAAGCGATCTTGCTTCAGAGAGATGTAATGAATAAAACACCACGGTACTTCAACTTTTACTTCAATAGATTGTTTTGAAGAAAGAAATCAGAGTACAAATATATATGAAAATAGCAATATTGAACTTTGCATTTAAAACGTTGCCAATCTCATTATTGCTGTATTGGTTGTATAGAATTCCGGCAAAGTTTATAATCGAAACTTTGCTCTTAATAAAAACCACTGTTTTTATGTGGGGAAAGTGAGAGAATAATGTCTTTAAGAGAATGTGTATATACTATTTCAAAGACAATGTCGCCATTTTATTCAGTGACTCATGGACTGAAATAATCCTAACCTAACAGTATGACGCATTGAATTTATATAAAACTAAAATGGGCGTGAAATAAACCAGTTTGTAATAGTAAGGCTAACAACAGTATACTGTTATTGTAACTAACCTAAAATGAATTGTAGAACACACGAAAATTATCAAAATAATATTGATATCTAATAACATATTTGTTTATCTTAATAATATAGAGTGGTCTACATTTTCTAAATCCTTGTTTGCAATTAATAATTAAGTTTCCAATGAATATATTGTTTTTAGTTTCACTATATTTTCAACAATGCAGAGTTTTCTATTTTGAAATTATGATTTGAATGTAAACAAGGTTTAGCCAATAGTGGAATTAATCGGGCCTAAGCCCATAACAACATCTTTCTTAAAACAGAACCTAGACCTGACAATCTTAATTCCCCCGTAGGAAAGATAGATTCCTTTGGTTAGTAATATACTGTACTAGCTGACCCATACGGCGTTGCCCGTGGTGGTTCGTATTTTCATTCTTTTTAACGTAATTGTATTATTTTTAAGTGTTCAGTCAGTGAGTGGTATTTGGCTTTTATATATATAGATCTTAATAATAAAAGCACTATTGTCATAAAAGATCTGAAATTATGATTTTAGTAACTTTGATCCTCCCAAATCCCTCCTAAAATTTCGAAATTTTTCATACCCTTTCTTAGTGAGCACCTATGGCCCTAGAGGAAGCTACTTACCAAATTTCATTCCAATCCGTTAGGTAGTTTTGAAGAAATCGTGATTTAATAACTTTGATCCCCCCCAAATCCCCCTAAAAATTCTAATTTTTTGAAACCCTTTCTTAGCGAGCGCCTATGGCCCTAGAGGAAGCTACATACCAAATTTGATTTAAATCTGTTAGGTAGTTTTTGAGAAATCGTAATGAGTGAGTGAGTGTGTGAGTGAGTGAGTGGTATTTCGCTTTTATATATATAGATAGAGAAGGTAGGAAAGATAGAAGGTTGTAGTAATCATCGACCACATAAGAGGTGGTCGATGGTAGTAATATAGAGAAGAGAAGGAAAGGTATGGGAGATGCTGCTATCTAGTAGAGAATAAAGTCACTAGACTTATGAAGAAAATTAACTTAGAAACAGTATTTTTTAATAGAACAGCTTTATTTCACTACCTAAAGGCAGTTTACAAAACATAGTTACAACATTGCAATATTTTTGTAGTTCTTTACTATGTTCTTAAATAATGAATTCACTTCTTAACTTGTATATTTAACTGAGAAATTTCCAACATTACTAAAGATTTTGCCGTTGTCTGACAGACATTTTTTCATATTATTATTTTTGTTCACTTCACAACACTAACACTAGTTTTATCACTTTACACAATAAAATTGTTCGCCCTTTTTTTTTTTTGCAGGAGAGTTACATTTTTCACTGATCTGCATCTAGTGCAGTAGAATTAAAGAAACGCATATTTTATTTCGTTTCAGGATGTCATGTAGAAAATTAATGTATTTATGCATAAAATAAGTGGCATTATTCCTGATACACTTTTGCACATGCAGAACATTGTTTAAATAATGGTTTAATATGAAAAATAGGAAAAATCTGTTTTCCTTAAATAGTTTGAAGACAATTGCCAATTTGTATTTCAAATTTGGTTTACTTGTAGGGTACTAAAAAACGGGTAATTTGAGACCTCGTAAGTTAAAATCGGTTAATAACTTCTTTAAATAATTGTAAAAACCCGATACAACTTTCCAAGTTTTAAAATATTTTTCATTCTTTGATAAAAGCACCTAGACCCTTGAAACTTTTTGAAAATAAACCTTTTGTAGCCCTTAATTTACCATTGAAATTTAATTAAACAATATTAATTAGTTTACGAGGTATTTATTATTTTTTTTTAAAAAGGTTTAAATGTTTAATACAATTAGACCCAGTTGCCGTCTTCCTGGAAACTCATTCGGGGCTAATGTTTTCGTCGAAACTTATGTTTTAGGTATACGTTTAGGGTAAATCAAATTTTTATTATTTTAACCTTCAAAATAGCGTCTGAAAAAGTATGACTTTTTTAAGTTAGGTTTTTTGAAACTATCTTTGCAACAAATGGAAATATTGGTATGCCGCTTTGATATTTCAATAGGCTGGCATTTTACACGTACTTTAAAAAAAAAAAGTTGCTCTAGCTCAACTTGGTGTCGAGAGATTTTAAATTCACAATTTGTTTATTTATAAACATTAAGGGTTGATATTGTAGTAAATGCTAGTTCAATACTTAAACCTTGTATTACGGTTGATGGAAAATTATGTTTCTTTAAGTGCAATAAATGATTTCAAAGATACTGTAGTTCCTGAGCGGTGGGAAGAGACGGGGTTGAGTCATCACTGCTACGCACAGAGAAAATTTCATTTGTTCAAATCGAATGTCAATGAAAAAGTTGTTGTTGCTCCGTTATTTATGGACCGATTTCAATATTTAAAAAATCTGTGGTAGAACATTAAAATATTAATAAACTGTAATATTACTTTTGTCAAAATTTGCATAAATTTTACAGGGTGTTTGAAAAAACCTTTCAGGACTTTGGTATTTGATTTGTCAAAGATATTTCCATTTGTTGCAAAGATATTTGTAAAAAAGCTAACTTAAAAAAGTAATACTTTTTCAGACGCCATTTTGAGGTTTAAAATAATGAAAATTTGATTTACCCTAAACTTATACTTATATATATAAGTCTCGACGAAAACAATGATCCCCGGATGGAAGACGGCGACTGGGTATAATTGTATTAAACATCTAACCCTTTTTTTTAATAAAAATAAAGAGCTGGTAAACTAATTAATATTGTTTAATTAAATTTCAATGGTAACGTAAGGGCCATAAAAGGCTTATTTTCTGAAAGTTTCAAGGGTCTAGGTGCTTTTATCAAAGAATGACAAATATTTGAAAATTTAAACATTTTTATTGGTTTTTGCAATTATTTAAACATGTTATTAACCGATTTTAACTTACTAGGTCTAAAATTTACCGTTCTTTAAATGCAATTTAGTTTATGTTTAAATACATAGATTTTTCCGAACGGCATCCTGAAAGAAATTAAAATAAATTTTCAAAAATGTTTCTGTAATTATACTGAAATAATCGTATCTCTTCTGTAACAGAAAAAATATAATAACAGATGTTATAAACTACACAGGAAACATCATACATTATAATATGCAACCGTAATAATGTAATCATAAACCGTAGTTAATTTAAATAATGTTAAATGTCTACATAACCTAGAAATTAGAAATTAAAAATTAATGCTAACAAAGTATGAACTCAGCTGTACATAGAAGAGTAAGTAATTAATATCAGATTGTTTATTGTACCAAAACTAAACATCTTCAATCAGCTGAGCTATGTATTTAAAATTTAAAAATATTTTGAATAAAATTATTGAATATTATTAAGCGAGAAAAGTGTTTTTTTTAGTAAGTGTTGACACATTTCTTTTGGTTTGGCTTGTATATTTATTTGGGCATATTTCACATTTTATGCAACACATTCAGGATTTTTCCTGTTCTTAAATTTTATGTTTACGGTTACTCAATGGTTCCCATGATTATTTTAGCCTGATAAAGCTGATTAAATTCGCATATTCCGATAACGATTGTTTTACAATATTAGATAATGGTGGGGCGTATATGGTTTTAAACCATCGTTGTTGAGATTTGGTGCTAACAGAAGGACATCATAGATTCCATGATTTTCTTGAATTAGTTTTCTTGTCTATGTTGCCTATAAACATTAAATATCACGTTACCATAACTATAACATAATTCTTTTTCGTAGTTGTCCTTAAATGGTTGTAGTGAATGGTTATAGACATTAGACCACACGGACAATCGACCACATATGAAAATATGCTGACATTCGACCACATAAATATTACATGTGGTAAATATTTATCGCATGTAAATATTACCACATGTAAATATTACTCGCCGAACAATCCACCACATTTTTAAGGAAGGGTGGCGGGAGGGGAGATATTAAAGGGGATGGTTGTCACCAACCAAGGACAACCAAGGATATTGTGTGGGCCCAAGGACTGGTGCATCCGCTACTACCACACTATCCTACTTCAAGACTAACTACACTACTCCGTCTCGTCCTCATAATAAGTTTTGCGTTTTGCCAAATTAGTTTATTATATCACAGGTAAATCTCATTTACGGGTATGTTTGTAAACAAAAACATCACAACCTAATAAGTAATAAGTATCATTTAAGCCTTTGGTTTGGTTTCTGGTTTTAAGCTATGAATCCATTTTATGACTAGAAAATTGTTATTGCAATTTATTAATATTATGTTATTCTGTTTTATTGTAATTTTCTATAGTATTAATGAAATTAAGCTAAACCTAACCTAACCTAACCTAACCTAACCTAACCATCCCCTTTAATATCTTCCAACCCCTCCCCCACCCTTCTTTAAAGTTGTGGTGGATTGTCCGGCGAGGAATATTTACGTATCCCTAGCTGACCCAACCCAGGTAGTTGCCCCAAAAGTGTGGCCGAACGTCCGCTGTGGTCGAATGTCCATGTGGTCTAATGTCCGGTCACCGTAGTGAATACAGTCAAACTCTTCCATTCGGGGCTCGAAATAAACTAACGAACCTAAATAAAATGTACTAGGGTAGGATCCAGCAGGTAATCTAGTAAGAGGGCGGAAGTAAAGTATTAGGTAACAAATCAATCGCTGAAGAATATATTTTAGCGATAAAAGTTTAAGAGTAGAAGATTGGAAAGATATTTAAAGATATCGGGTCTCTATTTCTAAATACAAACAGGTCTAAATATACAAGATTAGTATCTAAGTACTGTAATAGGTCAAAAGGGCGGAAGTAAAGTAAAAAGTTTTAGGTAACAATAAAATTCTAAATAAAGTTACTTGAGTGATAAAAGAGTGAATAGTTTGAAATATATTTAATTATGTCGGATCTCTCTTTAAAATACAAATAGGTATTAGAAAAATGAATAACACTAGCGGATGGTGTAAAAGATTTTGCACCAAGAAAAGTGAAATGGATGTGTAACAAGGAATTAAAATATATTTTTCAGAGATTAAGAATTATGTAAAGGAATTTAATAATAGATTTAAGTTAGTCTTGGAGAAAATGTATTAAAGAGATGTTGTAAACAGCAAAGTATTGATAGAAAATTGTACCAGGGAAATTGGCGCAAATCTGTATCCAGGGAAAGAAAAGGGATCCGACGGCAATGGAAGTGGGAAATCTTAATTCAGGATCTAAAATAAACCCGCCTTTGGTAGTTTTTGTGTAGATGGAAGTGAAGGATAATTTGAAAGTAGAGATTTGAAATTGAGACGACTTTTGGTATAGGGGTTGAATGAAAGCGATTTGGCTTCGGAAAGATGCAATGAATAAAACACGGTATTTTAACTTAAATGGAGAGTGGAATTGTTTAGAAAAAAGGAAATCAAAGTTCAAATGTATGAAAACAGCAATATTCAACTTTGCTTTTAAAATATTGCCACTCCCATTATTGGTATAGGCTATTGGTTGTCTAGATATCTGACAAACTTTACAATCGAAATTTTGCGTTTGATATAAACAACTGTTTTCAATATTAAAAGTTAGAAACTAATGTAACAGTCTCTTTAAGAGAACGTACGAGCGCGCTTCTTTTCTTATTTGATATCTTTTGTGCAAAACTATGGAAGTATCTCAGCTGTTATAAGGTGGTGTTGGATTGTTTTTGTAATTTAATGTAGTTGTATGTGTCGGATAAAATATAATTCTAGAACTGAGATAAACAATCCTTAATATAGTTTTATACATAAGTAACTGGTACCTGTAGCTTCGCTCACAGATGTGATTTAATAAATGAAACGACTATCAGGTTAATATTGCGCCTTACTGTTACATGCAAGGAAAAACAACGATTTTAGATCCGAGTCCCAAAGCCAAGAAAGCGCAGTGAGTTTCACCAAAATAGATCTACGCAACCTTTTAAGAGGCATACGTACTTTCTTCTAAGTGACCTTCGGTTGGATTCGGGAACGATCGGTAATGTTCGGGTTGTTATAATACAATTTATACTATATCCCAATGACACTATAACACCTTGTATCTGATACAAGGTTGATGACGGATGTTAAACTTATATACTTCACAAGATAGTACATTCTTAACAGAGTCGACGTAGCCTAACCGCTAACGTTGTGGACTAGGGTCTTGGTGGTACCCGGTTCGACTCTCAGAGACACCCAAACTTTTTTCAAAGCAAAAAATTAAATTAAATTAAATATTATTACAAAACAAGATGGCTGCCAAAAAAAAGATGGCGTCTCAAAATCCCCCAAAATCTTTAAAAATCAAAAATTCCCAAAAATCAAAAATCTTCAAAAATCAAAAATCTTCAAAAATCCAAAAATTCCAAAAACCCAAAATCCAAAAATGTTAGGTTAGGTTAGGACCCCCCAAAAAAAAACCCAAAATTCAAAACCCCCAAAAAATGGCGTAGGTTAGGACCTCCAAAAAAGTGGGCGTGGCTTAGATTAGGAACCGAAAAGACCCCAAAAAAACACCCCCAAAAAAAGGGGGCGTGGCCCAAGGTCAATGACCTTCCCCCACTCCATTTTACGCTATACTGCCGCAGACTCTACTCACGTAGATTACTAGCTAAGCACAAGTAAACAAAAATCCCCAGTTTGTTACTCACAACTCCAGAACAAACAATAAAAATTACAAATGAAGTTTTGAGGTGTATTTAACATCTGTTAGTACATTTCTCAAACTGTTTTGATATATATTTAACGGTTAAACCAGCGTTACAGTAAATTCAAACACACATGTTGTTAAAGTGTTAAGCTTTTGATCCAAACCAGTTGTTTATTTATTTATAATGGTCGCGTGTCAGTTCTGTCCGCAAAACTCACAATTTAGAACAAAATAAAAAAAAATGCAATTTTTAAATAGGAAATCTAAATATTTAAGGGTCTGCTCCAGTAAACGAGAAATCCACCGGAACGCAAGCGCCTCTCACTATATCCCTATCTAAACAGTGCAATTTCTTGCGCTGACATTGCCTCATTTCAAACCATTTTATAAGTCTATCTTTTGTAATTGAGTGTTGAAAAAAAAACTGAATATTCTTTATAAAATTTCGGATCCTTCTTGCAAATTATTTTTCGTTATTAATTTCTTATTGTGTTAGGAAAAAAATTCAAACTTTGTACTTACAAAATGTCAAAATCAAAAGCATTAAAAAAAAGTCGGATGCGTATTGTGACTGTGCTTAAAATGAGACCTTGCAAACAATTTTATGATAAAAAATAAACGAAATAAATGGTTTGAAATTTAACATTGCTCTTATGGGATAAAAATCCAAGATGGCTGCCACTACAGCAGACCCTTAAGGGATAAAAAGTAGCTTAGGTTAGTCTATGAAAAGTCCTCTTCATTCAAATGAAAGTTTCGTTCAGATCAGTTCAGCCATTTGGGAGCTTAGTCTGGACACACAAACAGACAGACAGTCAGAAAGACAGACAACACAATTTTAAATTAATGTTTAATTTTTGGTAAAGTGTGAATAATCATAAGAGCTTAGAAAAAAAGGCTTTATTTCGAAATCCCAGACAAACGCTTCAATTTTATTTATATATTTTAGATTTGAATTATTAAGTGTTTCTTTCTAGTAAACGTCTATTCAATTACTGCCTATATAGTACGTACGATAGGCCTACATTATTTATCTTGTTGGCTTTGATGTTAAAAAGAAATTATAAAATAAGTGTGTAGATAATGGAAATGGTTACCGTGTGAAGCAGGGGCTCTCCTAGTACAGTTTTATGCCACCCTGTAGGAAATGCGCATACACAGCTATTTATCTAGGGATACAAGATATAATAAATTCGTACGAACAAACCCGTCAAAACTATTTTAATCAATGCAGTAAAATATTCCTGAACTTCTGTGGTTTAAAAGTATAAAATACAAACGTTCCAATAAGTGCAAAGTCTGCATGATCATATATTGAAAAATTACTGTTTTACTGTATTATTAAAGTGTGTTGAAGAAATAAATGTAAATGGTTATTTTTTCAATGCAGACGCAGACTCGTACATGTTTTCAATAATCTTTCCAAGTAACTGAACTGAAAATGTATGCAGATTGGATATACTACAGTCTTCCATTCTACATAAATTCAATTTTATGTGTTATGTTTGACATAAATACACCTAAAAACATTATCTTGTCGTTAAATATCAATGTCAACAACAGGGAATACGGGTTCTGAAGATCTTTGGTCGTAAGGGCTTCTCGTAATAAGCCGCTGTCAAAGCTGCATCCACCAAAATTGAGAAAATCCAACCACCCTCAAAGCAGTATTCTGGTTTTAAATAATTTACTTTAATGCTCATGTATTCAACCTATAATGCATTTACATTTTATTACTGATTTTTATTATTTTTTGTTCAAAAATAAATTTGTATACAATATTTAAATAATAACAATTTATTTTGATTAAAAACTATTGCGTAAATATTAAACAACTATTAAGCCCCGTGAAAAATCACAGGCAGATTAATAAGATACACATCAGAAATACATAATTTAAAAAAAAATCTTTTTATAAACAACAGACTTTATCTTATTAAATATCTAAATAAAGATAAAAATATTAGTTTTTAATGGCTTTTTATTTAATTTTGATAGATCAAATGATTTAGAAGTTATTAATATAATATAAGCATAATGAAGAAATTAATAATCGAATATGTTTAAATGTTATACGAAGATGTACGAAAGTTTCCGAAGTAAAACGAATGGGCATCTCTTCTTTAAATTTGTATAAATAAATAATATTGATAGTAAAATTTTGTATTTAAATTCATTTTAAAATGCAAATGTTATGACGTATTATAGCATACATAGTTCTATTAAAAAAATATTTAATAATATAAATTCCTTACAAATTCTATTAATGATTGAAGTTGTAAACATAACCCCAAAGTATAATCTACGCTAAGTTTTGTTTTAGTGAATGGGTGAACAGATGATGGGTGAAATCAGCTGTTATATTATATGTTACTCATGTACGTACGTATGTATATAAGTAGGCATACGTTCATATGGCGTACATTCGCTTTTATAAGAGTTGACCATGAAAATGAAAATCAGCTGTTATATTATATGTTACTCATGTACGTACGTATGTATATAAGTAGGCCTACGTTCATATGGCGTACATTCGCTTTTATAAGAGTTGATCAGGAAAATGAAAATAACCAAATTAAAATAAGAAATATTTGAATATTTAAAAACAAAAGAAACATTACAGATCACAAAAAATTGTGGGTTACCTTATAGAATAAGTACTAGTTTAAAACTGATGTTAGGCCTACGTACTGCGTTAAATATATTAGGATTTAATAAGCAGTCCTAGGCATTAATACTACTTTGTAAAATTAATGTGTAAAAATTTTTTGTATTATTTCCAAATGAAGGCAAATAGAACTTTAAATGAAACAGGACCGGTATTAATAGTTTTAACAAAGTAACAGCATTGGAAATGATTGTGTTTAGTTTAGTTAATAATGCGCGAACTCGCTGTAATTGTGCCTAATCTGCTTTTCTGCCAACAGAGCTGACCTCACAAGATGGAGGACGGTACGCGAGAAAAAGTATATTTGTTTCCCTATTTCTCGTCAATCGCCATTTTAACTCATTTAATTTTATATGGTGCCCAGCTGGCTATCTTAAATACAAAATAAAAATGCATCTGTATTATATGAAATTATTATAAATCGTGGGGCACTGCATTCAGAAAGATAGGCTCTACAATGTAAACTCAATTCGTCTGTATTTTATAATTCTTTAATTTAATATTTATATAATATATATAAATTATAAATTTATTGTATAAATTTAAAACAATTGTAAACTATAAATTCGCCTGTTTTGTATAAGTCCTTTATTTAATTTTGTATGGCGTGAGCCTCCCTCACCCCCTGGATTCGCCCCTGCAACTGTACACAATTTAATTGTGATACCTTTATACGTTCCTTACAAAATAATCTGTAATAAGCACACAGTTTTTTTTACCTTTCAATGTATTTCAAAAAGTAATAATTAAATAGTTAAACTGCAAATAAAATGTTTGAGGGATAAAAGAGTGAAGATTTTAAATTCACTCAGACACTTTCAGTTCTGGGTTTGAAATAAACGGATGGACCAAAATATACCAGTTTAGTATCTATGTAATCGGACAAGAGGGCGGAAGTAAAGCATACAGTATTAAGTAACAATTAAATTCTAAATGAAGATATCTGAGTGATACAGAAGTGAATGATTTGAAATACATTCAACAATTTCAATTCTCTTTTTTAAGTACATACATAGATCTAAATGGTACTGAGCTAGTAGTTAGGTAATCGAGAAAGAGATCGAAGTAAAGAAAAGTGTATTTTATAAAACTAAACTCTTTATAACCAAAACTGAAAAAATAGTATTGGTTGTACAGGTGCACACGTTGACCGGAATAAAATAAAATAATATTAATAAATTGATTGGTTTTGTGAATGGAAGAAAGAGTTTTATTAGTTTCTTATTATGTTTGATATTTAACGTGATACTAGCCCTAAAACAATCACAGAGGATTAATTTAAAATGGCAATTCATTTCCAAATAAAATGATTTACAAACAGCAGAAATGCATAAAACACTTAACTCTGAATATGAACTTGACATCTGCTTCCGTAACAAATATTTTATTTGTTTTTTATGACTAGTTTTTTTTTTTTTAAATAACAGTCTACTCAGCATGTGGCAAATTTAATAGGAATGCACTTGTGCTCGTTCAGCACACATTTAGGCAAACGTATAAATCATGTTTTCCGTCTGTTTTATTAAAACACTTAATATAGAGAAGTGCTGAGTATTTCATTTATAAATTATTTGCATAATACTTCTTAAAAACCTACTATCCAATACCAATAATCTTTAATAACAACAGCCAAATCTACGACACTATGTGATCTGAATTTTCTGACAAAGATGGACGGCAGGGAGCCGAATTCATCTTGAAGGCATGTTTGTAATTTGTGTGTTATTCCCGTGTTATAAATGAAAACTGGCGGATTTTCTAGAGCTTCTCGCACACAGCTGATCACGTAGGCCTATGTAACTATGTCTAATGGGGCAAAATTTGACAAACAGGGAAGAAACAGGGAGCTAACTTCGTAAAAAATATATCATATACTTGCTTTTTAAAAGGGTGAAAATTGGATAACCACCTTACCAATAAACATTTTAACATTTTAAAAATTGTTTGTTAAATGATACAAATAAAAATAAAAACACTCGCACTATAATTTCTTGAAATATGAAAATGAAATAATTACCTCTAAACGATAAAAAATAATTCATATTATAATTCCCTAGTTGTAATTTCGAACATATATTTCCTAAATGCTATACTAACTTCCCATAAAGGTAGAAAGCTGAAATTTACATATTATTGATAATTGTTGTATAAGAAAGAAAAACATCTAGTCTTTATTTTGCTTGCGCTCAAATATAACATTGCGGTAACACAGTAGGCCTAAATATATATTTTTAGAAATACTAATAAAGCAGAAATCAGATTTTTTAACATAGAGTGACGAAATGGGTTCCAAATGCACCTCGATTCCGAATAGGCTATGTAATTTTCGCCGGTTTTTGTTTAAAATTAACCTAAATCGCTTTCCAGGCCAAAAGACACAGCATTTGTCAACACTAACTATATTGCCACACGGCTTATCGTTATATCATAGACAAGTACATCACTGAATTCTAAATACAATACAGCCTTGAAGTAAAAACTAAATTAAATAAACTAACAGGTACAAAATGCTCAAATTGTAGTGGATTCAAAAATCTTAGTTTTGTTATGTTTTAAGTTTATTTAAAAATGTTTACATTTATAGCAAAAATAAAATAAAACTACATCAATCTAGATTTTCCATCCAAATATTCATACTATTTTATATAGTTAGTTTTTACATGTCACTAATATTTCAACACACTTGGCATTATTTAAATTGGCTTTTATAATCAAAGCCAAAAGTTTCCTTGTCTGAATTCTTGACAAGGTTCCGTTGTTGTAGAGGTTGGTTCTCACTTTGTAAGTAAGTCAGATCAAGATCGATTTTCACCCTAGCTTATTTTTCGGTGAAGGTATTTTCTATTTAAGAAAAAAGGAATTTGTTATACTTTGTGGTTAACCTTGCATTGTTCACTCTAAATACCACAATTTCAAACTTAGTTTGTTACGTAAAACATTTGAGTTGAATTCAAAATCTCTGCAGATTCAGACTAGAATGACTATTTTTTTTTGAAGGAATAATTTTATTTTGAATAAAATAAACGTCACAGTTTTAAATAGAGTTGTTTTTAATTTAAAAGATAAAAGACAAAACAAGAAGACAGGAACAAGTTGAACAAAAACTGCGCCGACAAAGGGATTCTCAGTTTACAATGCAAGCAAAGGCTTTTATAAATATCTTACAGCGGATTCTTCAATCATTTAATTCATTAACTTTCAAACGTAGTAAATTCATAAAACATTTTTCTCTATTCAAATGCAATTTAAATTATTAATTAAATGAGAATACCTGTGTAAAGAATTTAGTTTTTACAAAATTAATATTTCATATTACTCGCTCACGTATACAATTATTTTATAAATAAAATGTTCCGAGTACAAAGAATTTGCAATAGATTGTCAGAGATAAGATTGAAGAAAAAATATCCATAAAATATATCACATTTCGTAACATATAAAATTAATAATTAAGATACACACAATTGTACAGTGCAGTGGAAGTTTATATTTAAACAAAAACCAATTTCATTCGTATGGTTATTGAACCAAACGTCCAAAAACAAATTTACAATATACATAGCCTACTGGATAATTCTACAGCTTTTCTCCTTGGTAAACACTAAGCAATGTGGCCTAATAGACTTTTTACAAAACGAAATCCTAATACAGTAAGTAGTAATCGGGCTAAATAACAACTAATCGGAAAATGTAGTTTGCTCAATCCAAATTTGAAACAATGTATCGCGTTAAGAAAAATGGGGAGAAATTAAGAAAGGTGCAATCAAAACTCTCTTAGGCTTTTCCCAATCATAGAGCAAATGAAGTTTAATAAAAAACTCAATTCATACAATCTAATTATATCAGTATCTTCTACAGGTTTTTCACAATAATCCATTAGTGAGTTTCTTTATTAGTTGTAGACTACGACCAAAGATGCAAATAAAAACCAATATTCTAAACATTCAATTTTGTGCTGCTAATAAAACAACAGGATGTCCAAACATTTTTGTATGTTGTTCATAAATAAATTCTATGCAAAACAAATATACAATTTTGATAATTAAATTTTAAAATTCAATTTAATAACAATCACTCATAACGAAAAAACTTTAAAAAAATTATTTGCAACTAAACAAATTAGACAAAATTAAAAGTTCAGAAACTCTGATAAATTAACTGCTATAGGATATAAGATCTAATATAAATAAGCAGAAAGATCTAAAACTAAATATAAAACATTTTTAATTATACAAGTGAACCACTTATATGGGTATAGTGTTAGATACGAAGCTCAGATTGGCGATTCACATAAACTCAATTATAGAAAATCAGCTGGATGGGTTCAGCTTATGATGAAGGAATGCACTCCGGCTTTTGCGTGGATAGAATCTCCAATTACTAGCTGATTAATGGCTAAATGAGTTTCTTGTTTTGCTTTGATCTTTAAACATTGTATGCAATTTGGTTTTCCTGTGAATGAGTGTGTATTCTTAGATATTTTGTCCAAGTTTACCCTGTAATAAATCTTAAATCGATTCCACTCCAATCTCAATTTCCATTTTTGTTATCGGTGTTGCCTTGGACATCCTAGACAAAATTTGAGCGCAGCAGATAGTTGAAGCTTGTGAGTGTGACTTTTCGCAGCCGACAGTATATTGCAACAGACTGAACGCACTTAATACCATAGCTAGCATTGACACATTCACTCTTAGAAGGTTATATCTCGCTTATGTAAGGTCAAATACAACACCGATAACAGAAATGGAAATTGAGATCGGAGTGGAAACGATTTAAGTTTTATTACAGGGTAAACTTGGACAAAATATCTAAGAATACATACTTTTTCACGGGAAACAACATTGCATACAATGTTTAAAGATCAAAGCAAAACAAGAAACTCATTTAGCCACTTATCAGCTAGTAATTGGAGATTATATCCACGCAGAAGCCGGAGTACATTCCTTCATCATATGCTGAACCCACCCAGCTGATTTCCTGCAGGTAATATTAGATTGGAAATCCCTGGCAAATCCCTGGTAAAAAGGAAAGTGCTGAAACTCCTCAGATTGGAAGCATTAGAAATGATAAACATGCAGTGCCACAGTCAGTAGACTTAGCAAAAGACATCTCGGGTGCTGTGTATTATAAACAGTCTAATGGAGACAGATTTTATATTAATGCCAACTTCAATCGAAACATTTATGCAAAATTCCTGGCAATCAACACCGCCTTAGTGAGTTGAATGTCAAACGTATATATGAAAATATGTATATTCTTGGCCAAAATGTACACTAAGTCGGCCCTACAAGTTCTATCCAAATCGGAGACATGTACATACTCTTACAGAATTGTAGAGATAAGAATAATGCTCCTCAAGCTACTCGTTTTAGAAAAGGATATAACCCCCACTGCGCAATCATGGCATGAAACGGCGAATGAGATATCTAAAGAGTCAGTTCTGATGAGCCCAGCGAATCAGATGGTCTCGCTCCTAGCTCACTCCATGAGTACATGTGACAGATACTTTAGGAAGCGATGTTCAGAAAAGTGGAGTAAGGAGGTGACTGATCGCAGTTTATACAAGATTCCGCCCGTGACGGCCCAAAATCACACTACAAGAACGTTCCAAGAAACATTGGGTCCTTCGCAACCAAGGCGCTCCCTGGCCACGCAGTCACGCAAAGCTACCTTTGCAGAGTCTGTCTAGCCGAGTCAACGAAATGCATACTGTGCGAAGATTTTGAAGTACATCTGGAGCACATTCTTCTTGGCTGCCGATATTCTATCTTCCAGAGGGATATTCTCAAAACAGAGATGACAGGGCTATAAGAGATCCTGAAAGAGAGAAGGCCAGTGCCCTACCTATCCTACCACTGACATCGGACCCTCTGCTATACTTAGCTGGAAGCCATCAAAAAGAAGTAAGAAGTAAATAAACCACTTATAAATTGGTTGATTATTAATAGTTTCTAAACCATCGTTAATTAAATAGTCAAGAAGAACATTGATAGGGATAGTTTTGTATAACACTTAAATATTGAGAGCTCTGCAGACATAATAAATGACAGTTCTTTCTAGATAAAAGGTTTTAATAAAGTAATATGAGAATTTTAGATAAAATTATCATCTATACATAGAATAAAATCGTATTTAAATTTTTTGTTTTGGATTTGGTTTTCAGTGTTATACTGAGATACGCTAGGGCCGATTTGGTTTCATTTAAATCGGTTTACACAAACTAAATATATGTCAATTTTTAATAGCATCTCACATATATTGTAACTAACGGCGCTGTTTAGGCAAATACAAAACCGTATTTCATTTAAAACAAACCATAAGACAATAGGCCCGGTAGATATTCCGAAATTTTTATCAATATTGAAATCAAAACCCCCCAATAAGTGTTACTATAAATGTAATGATAAAATAAAAATGACATTTTTTAATTTTTTGATTAAAATTACATGTTAATTTAAAACAAAGTGCACGAATATCGGCCAGGTTGATCTCCATAAATAGGTATCAATAGGGTTGTAACCTATAACCAAAAAATCCCTTAAAGTGCCCTTATAAATAAATATAACAATGAAATAAAAATAACATTTCATAACTTATTGATAATAATGACAACATTTTCTTCCATTTAACGCGAACCGCACGACATTCTGCAGAGGAGATCTCCAGAAATAGGTATAAATAGGGATGTACCCTACAACGAAAATACCCCAAAAGTGCCCTTATAAAAATAACGGTAAAATAATGTTAAAATTTTATTATTTCTAAAAAATATAAAAAATTATCAGATATCAGGTATAGGGTTGTAAATTTCTTGGTTGAATTATCTTTGGATAATTTACAATGCAAAATGGGTTTCTCCAGTTTATTACAACTTATTGTAACGATGGTGTTTTGGCAGAAGGTCGTAACCCACATTTTTTTAGAAATTGAGTAAGATACTGTTTATTGTTCAGTAGGCTCCAAGAAACACTTTGACAAAAGGATGTAACCTACAAGTGACTGGAAAACTTTCAAAAATGCATTTTAAAAATCAGCATAAACCACATTGTCTTTAAAAGTAGACAAAGCCAAAAGGTCTTATGCCTCAATGTTTGACTTCACAAATAAATTAGTTGAGAAATTAACCTGGGCAAAAGGTCGTAAGCCTACTATTTTGTGGTATGCAACCATTTTGCATTTATAATCTTAGATATAATAATTTAGGCAAAAGGTCGTAACCCTCAGAATTTGAAATAAAACTTTCTGGAGGTTGTGAGCTGGGACTGAATAAAGGTCGTAACCCTCATAATTTGTGGGTTACGACTTTTTGGAGGTTGTAAGCTGAGACTGGATATAAATATTTGTATAGTGTACCCCTTAGAATTAATGTGGTTTTCACCTTTTTGAACCGTGCAAACGTCAGCTGCTTAAACGAATTATTCAACACTGTTGTTCTGTGATGTTTGCGATTTGCGATCAAGGCAAATATTGTTGTGCCGTGTGCTGTTATACATAATTAAACAAAGGATATTATAAAAGTAACTTTTACTCGTGACCAGGAATATTCAGATAAGAATGGTCATAATTGCGCTATCCTTGTTTCACGTTATGTTTCAAAGTAGGCAAGTCAAAACTGTTTTTCCACCCCCTTAAAATTTATAAAATGTGGGTTACAACCTTCTGCCAAAACACCATCGATGTTAACACTAAATGTATTGGAAAAACAAAATACAGAATCTAAAACAAGGGACAAAAAGCACATCGTCAATAGAATTTCCGCAATACAATCAGGCCTACGCCTGACTATATGTTTACAGTTGCTATTAGTCACAGTTGTGGTAACACTGGGGGTTGTGCTTGGATTTCTCTTTAATCCTTGTTAGGTTGGTACTCTCGTGTCCAATTAATTGTACTGTGGTGAGTGTTTGTTTATGTAACACTGCACACGTCACTTGACGTGGGTTTAAATTTAATTACGCAAATCAACAATTCCTATGTTTGTTAGTTCAACAACGAACTACGTGATTGTTTTTACGTTTTAAATTTAATTTAAATGTTCCGTTACAATTTTTAATCAATTTGGAACCCACTTGCCTTTCGTGTTATGTTATGTCCAGGGTGTTTCGCGAGAGGTTGGCACAACTTTTAGGGGACCTAACAAAAGCAAAATTGTTCATATGAATATATTTCAGGAAAAGCTTCGTTTTTCAGATATCCACCATTTTGTTTTTTACAAAATAACTCATATCTAGAGAAATGTTTGAGCAATTTAGTTCAAACTTGGCATGAAGTTTAACTAAACAATGATCTATTTTGAGAAAATTGAGCGATTATACCAATCATACGTTTAAAAATGGCGACTGTTTGAAAATTTAAAACCTAAAGTACCAAAAAACCGTACATTTTAACAAAAAAATGTCAGGGCACCTTTTTTTTTCTTTTTTGATTTCCTATCTGATTGGTGTTATCGTAAAAACAATCGGATGAAGGATAACAGCCGCCATTTTGAAACGCATGATTGGATAGAATGGCTTAATTTTCCTAAATAGATCATTGTTGGGTTAAACTTCATTCCAAGTTTGATCTCAATCGGTCAAACATTTCTCTAGAGATGAATTATTATTTTGTAAAAAAAAACAAAATGGCCGATATCTGGAAAACGAAGCTTTTCCGGATCTATGAACAATATTGCTTTTTTTAGGTCCCCTATCGTCTCCTGAAGTTGTGCCAACCCATCGAGAAACACCCTAGATATTTTTATTTCTGTCGATTAAATTAAAATGTCATATTATCGTAATAATAATTAATTAATAATTTTTCACCGAAATGTCTAACAACAATCCTGATTTTATTTAAACGCTTCTCTTCTTAATTAAATAAAGAACAAATAATGTAGCCTACTTCAATAACGAGGTTTTAGAGAATGCAATGTATCCATTTTTACTAAAAAAATGTACAGTCATTATTGTAAACATTTCCCTTCTTTGGAAATCTGTAAAATGCGTTTTTACAGTTAACTATGATTTCATCTTTCCATAGTTTAATATATTCTAAAAAGGAGCAAGGCGTGTTATACAGGCTATATTAATTTAAAATCATTTGCCCGCGAGAGTTGCACGTGAGTTATACGAAAGTAGTAGTCATGCTTCTTGCAGTGTGTCGTGGCGTAATGCTGCATGGAAGTTGATCCTCTGACCTCTGAAAGTAGCCATTATTCTTTGTGTTTTTTTTTATAAGTACATTTACACAAATATTTTTTCATATTTGTCTAAGGTACTTTCTGTAGTAGTGGGGTATGGGGGCTTCATCAACAATTTCAATCATTTTGAAAACTATACATCACAAATTCTAAACACATCCCAGGGCCGGATTTAGCATTTTGGCGCCCCTAGGCCCAATATTTTTTTCCGCCCCCTAGTCTGGTTACAGTTACTTCCCCAAAAATCTTTATTAAAAAATATATCAGGCCTATATGTTAATTGCTTAAACACCACTCCACGATGCAATTTTATTATTTCAAGTTTTTTGAGTAATTTACTTGGTTCTGGGCTTAACAAAATGCCGTCTTAAAACTCTTTTAGTAATTTTATGTATTCAATAGTGAGCTGACGACATACCTACAGCCAGTTCTCCCGTGTTTGATATCAATTTTGTAACGAAGTTGATGCGTAATGTTGAAAAATAGTTTAACTTTACCAACAATTATTTGTTCCAAAGAACTTCAAAATCAGAATGATTTTTTTGTAATCAATTCAAAAAAATATGTTAAGTTATGGCTATTTATTTTTATTTCTAGATATTTTTTCTCTCGGTCGTGCGCCCCCTGGGAGCTTGCGCCCATAGGCCCGGGCCTACCAGGCCTATTGGGAAATCCGGCCCTGAACACATACTGATGATATCCATAGATAAAGATGTGTTTTGGGATGTTTTGGGGGTATTCTCTCGCCCTCAATATTTACAGTAAAGTATTGTTTTGAGCTACTCAACATGGTGTATTTTTTAAATGGGCCACCGATGGTATCTTGTAAACTATAGATCTGGCAGCAAACTTTAAATGGGAAACCTTTCCTTGTTTTTTGAGAAATTAAAAAATATGTAGTTAACATATTTGTAAATGGCCTCCATTTTCCAATATGGCGGTCAACTTTCGAATTTATTATGGAACATGTTTTATGATGATTTTTGATGTTACAAGTTATTTAAGACTTTTTTGTTCTTGGTTATTTTTTGTTATTTTTATAAGACTACCCGTTTAAAAGTTAGAGGGGTATAAAGTTTTAAAAACACCCTATCTGAGCGGAAGATATTTTTGTGTGGAAACGTTTTGAACCAATGAAAACGCTCTCGACACTAATAAAGCATTGTTTAGACGAACAACTATCTTTTTAAAATCAACAAGCACTGTTTTTGTTAATTTTTTAAACCCACAATACAGAGGAACTAAGTGTTAAAACTACAAATTTGTCACACGTGAAAAATAAAGTTGATAACAGATGTTCAATATCAGCTGTTCATTCTCATTGTTGCAAATTGTTTATCTATTCTCTATGCCAAACTAAATGTTAATAGTTTTATCCGTTCCCGAGAAATTTGTCTGTGAAAGAGAAACAAACAAATGAGTGGTCAGTGGTCCTTACGGGTGCCTCATTCCTTTTAAGGTACGGAGTTCTTAAAAAAAACGAAAGTAATTAATAATTAATAATAATTAATTTGATTAAAACGCTTTTAATACTTTTGTGAAAAATGTGATGAAAATATACGTTTTTTAGGTCAGCAAATATACGCTTAATTTGTTTTTGAGGGCGTCAGCTTTGATTGGTTACCACCCCCAAATGCCTAATTTATTCTATTAATGGTTATTGTTATTGGTTAGACGGGTAATTAGTATAGTTAGTATATACTTCTTGTAGTTATTTATTAATGTACTTCTTTAAAAAATCGTTGCTATGGTGATTTAATAAAATTCATTTTATGTTTAAATCCATTCTTATGATCAATAGCTGATGAAGAATTTTAATAGCTGGTTTCATGAACGTATATCTTCATGAATTTCACGATATAAATACAATTTAGTTTCATGAACATGATATTCGGAATCCACTATATAGACATTTAAGTTAGTTTAGTTCATAGCACTTACCTAGGAGAGGTTTAGTGTAAATATGTCGTCATATCCGTGTTTGTTCATTTGTTGAACAAGGGCGTAAAAGCCTCTAGGGTGAGTGTACACTTAGCTTGTGTTTCTGATGGCATATTCAATATGAAATATTCCTTATTTAACATTATTTCACACATCCACTATACAGTCGATGTAGTAATTGCTAAATTAAATAATTTAAAGAAATGTTAAAAACTATTCAATTGAGTTCGAATGATATTTCAGTTTTATATTTCACGTTTTATCAGAATGTTATACCTAAAGTCGTTCGGGAATACACAATGGGAATTCCGTTTACTAAAACTACTTGATATTTTCAATTACAATTTGCCTATTTTTTACATCAACATAGTGCATATAGTTCTGAGTACCGGTACCACAAGTTACATTTTAAATACTTATGTTACCTCAGTTTCTTTGTGGATCGTTTCATACTTAAATACTCGCTTCGCTCACAGGTAAGACTAAGCAAATGAAACAAATATCGAGTAAATAATGATATTGAGCATTACTATTACGAGCAATTCGAAATAACCTCAAATCGGAGTTGCTTGGGCCTAAAACAACCAGCATAGTGTGCTTCGGTAAAAGTCCAGTTTTCTCCAGTTTTTCGTTCATATCTAGATAACGACTCGAAAATTAAAAACCCGACTTCTAGGTTGATTTGTTTAGGTCTCCTTTCCTTTCACTTATACCTATCTAATTTTTAAGTTCTCTAACGTGCCGTAGTTGTGAATGTGCATGAAACACACGCAAAAGAAAGAAATGTAGTTGTGTGCTTACACACGGGAGAAGTGTAAAATTTTTAACTAACACAAGTTACGAAATGAGGAAGCACAATGTTCATTTTTAATATAACATACGAAATGAGGAAGCGCAATGTCCATTTCAGAGGTATTACTAATTAAACTAAATCAACATTATCAGATTAAGCCCATGACGTGGGACAATCTGTTAAAATTAAATACCCAACTCAAATATACTAAAATACCAATGCGGTTGTGGCCTAATCGGCTAAATCGCTAGTTTATGGTGATGTACTCTGCTGGTTCGAATCTCGGCAAAACCAAAACTTTTTCAAACAGATGGAATAGAGTGTTTCACTTTAGGAGCGTTTCTCATTAAGAGCGTATCACTTTAGGAGCATTTCACTTTAGAAGCGTTTCACTTTAGGAGCGTTTCGCACCCTCAAAGTGGTCTTTCGGGGGCAAACGCAACCCGCTCGAACCTTAGCGGAAATTTGCATAATTTGCTTAATCGATAATTTAATCCACTTAAAATCATTTAATCGTCATAAAATCGGTACCGTTGGAAAGGTAATGAATTAAACTATAATTTTTGTTTCTACAACGTTTTCGTAGAACGTATATTTACATTCGTAATCACCGTTTCAAAATTGTAATACTCAAATCAGCTGTGATTCACGCGTCAATGATCCACGTATGCTGTTAAGACTTTGTCTCATTTTCAACGGTCTGCAACGCCTCACAGAAGTCATTTATGAAGAAGATCATAACAGCATTGAATTCAGTAGACGATTCTCTTTAAAATGATGTCTTCAAATCACATGTTACTTTGAAAACAGCTGTTCTACAGGATTGACGGTAAAAGCTTGTAATTGGTCATAGATTTGGCCAATATGCAAGCCTGCTTAGAATCGATCCTTACAGTCTTATTCAATATATCCCTAAAATGTACAATATATGGTTTTAAAAAGAAAATTTCACAGTTTTTATCTATGTCAAATTCAATACATTTAGATTTCATAGGTTGGTACAACAAATCATAAAACTGAACACATTTCAGAACGTTGCGCGACGTAGTTTGACTCAGGTTTGACTTCAGTTATAACATTGGTTTTGTGTTCTTTTATGGTTATTACAGTTTTTAAAATAGTGTTATATTGTGTTTTAGTTATAAATAAATAAGTGTAGATTGTGTTTGAGTGAAATTAGGCTTATAACAATGTTCTAATAAAACGGTAAGTGAATAATTTAGATAGCCTAGAAATAAGATTTTAGGTTAAATTGCCGAAATGATATTTTGATTTTTCATTACAAAATATAAAGTTATTTGAAACTGGGTAGAATACTATTCGATTCTACATTTCATTCTCGAATTTTTGATATAAAAAAACCATTGTTTGAAGTAAAAAAATGTATAGGCCTATGCCTTTGAAATTACTTATGATTTGCAGGTTATGTAGTAAAAACGTTCAAAGTGTTATTTTGTACTAAACGATTGTGAAATTGAAACATATTTTTACATATTTCTATTTAGAATTAAATTATAAAACTTTTGTGTATTTTGTTTGAAAAAAATTACAAAAATGTGTTACTATTTTTTATGTAGGCATAAAGTTGGTTTTTTTCCTTCCGTTACTAAACATTTTTTGCTTTCTAAGCTAATAACTTTTACAATTTCAAAAGAAACAAATTTTTAGTGGCATATTTGAATTCTTTGAAGTTTCTCCTACAAAAAAGCTATGGAACACTTTTAGATAGATTGGGGTTCATTTACTATTTTTGGCGAATTTTTAAAAATATGCTTGCAAAACGCTATAAACGGGCTTTTCAATTTGAGCTTTAACCATGCCAGTTCTAGGGAAAAGAGCGTATCACTTTAAGAGCGTTTCACTTTAGAAGCATTTCACTTTAAGAGCGTTTCACATTATTAGCGTTTCACAAAATGCATGGTAAAACGCGGTACGGTAAAATCCGATTCACCCCCAGCAACAAGAAAACTATGTACTCTGCTATACAAACATGTATCAATGTTTTTTAACGTGGTGCGCCTATAGAAGTTTAGACATCAAAAACACTTCCTTTTATTATTATAGATTTATTATGTAAGGGTAATTATCCTCATTTCACCACTTAGTAATGAAATAAAAGTAACCATAATAATAGATTCAAGTCACCAGGATGCTAGAGGTTTAGTTTTTCGTGTATCATTTAAGAAATAAATGTACGAAATTCCAGCTATCTTCGAGGAAATTGTACGAATTTATACTCATTGTTTTAGGGGTAGTTAAAAATTAATTGCAAACAATCAAAACTCGAGTGTTTTCGTTTTCTACTTATCATTTAAATAATACATTAATTTGTAAAATTTCAGCTCTATAGTCTTATAAGAAGTAGCTGAATAACATATTTATTGGTAGACCTAGGGGTAGATACTGTCGACAGATGTAAAGAATACGAGTCAGTTTAAATGTCCTCACTATTACGGTCCAGTCAGAAAACATCAGTTTTCCAGCACACGTAGAATATCTATACATATAAAAGCGAAATACCACTCACTGACTGACTCATCATCACGATTTCTCAAAAACTACCAAACGTATTGAAATGAAATTTGGTATGTAGCTTCCTCTAGAGCCATAAGTGTTCACTAAAAAAGGGTTTTAAAAAATTGGAAATTTTAGGTGGGTTTGGGGTTTAAAAATTACTAAGTCACAATGTCTCCAAAATTACCGAACAGATTGGAATGAAATTTGGTATGTATAGCTTCCTCTAGGTCCATATGCGCTCGCTAAGAAAGAGTTTTAAAATATTCGAAATTTTAGGGGGGTTTGGGGGGATCAAAGTTATTAAATCACGATTTCTTCAAAACTACTGAACGGATTGGAATGAAATTTGGTATGTAGCTTCCTCTAGGGCCATAAGTGCTCACTAAGAAAGGGTATGAAAAATTTCGACATTTTAGGAGGGGTTTGGGGGGGGGGATCAAAGTTACTAAAATCATAATTTCAGATCTTTTATTATTATGACAATAGTGCTTTTATTATTTAAGATCTATATATATAAAAGCCTAATACCACTCACTGACTGAACACTTAAAAATAATAAAATTACGTTAAAAAGACTGAAAATACCAACCACCACGGGCAACGCCGTACGTGTCAGCTAGTACTGTATATTCTACGAGGGCTGCATATACATACACTGTATACACATATTATTTTAACTTCATTTAACAATTAAGTTACCGTATTTTATGAATGAAATTTGAACTTTATTCATTCAATTTTACGTCTTAATTAAAATTTGACTTATCTATAACTATAGTCTTTCCGCTCGGCCATGATACCTGACTTCTCGGAACTCAACCCCCCTCCCTACCCGCTCGCCGGGCCTGCCCGTGGCAAACAATAACTCACCTAGTGGAGGGAGAGTTGAGTTCCGAGAAGTCAGGTATCACGGCCGAGTGGAAAGACTATAATAAATAAATAAACTATCTATCTATCCAACGTAAATAAATAAACGAAATTAATTGAATTAGATCAAAGTATTAAATTAGGTAAGTGTAGGCCTACTCATAACTTGCGAAATATTCGCGCGTGTCAGCAAGTTATATACATAAACAACAAAATATGTGCTATGAGTAAACGGTGTGCACAGTCTTTAATTCCGAAATTTTTCATCACAAAATTATAACTTTGTGGATTCGTACTAGGTGGATAATGACTCAAAAGGTTTATTGCAAAGCTATAACGTAAACATCCAATAGAATTTTAACGGACTTACCATCGATACCAATAGGCCTAACTGAATACACGCAAAGCTGCAGTTAATCCTATTGTACATCAAGCCGTATCGAGTCTACACCATTCATTGTTTCCAATACATAACTCATTGCTTGGCAAATTGATAACACAAATTACTGAAGGGCTTACCCAACTTGTCTCTTGGAATATTGGGATTATGGGTTTCAAATAAATGTATAGTCTATGGTGAAATTTAGAAACGCTAAAATATACGTTACTTTTCACATTTAAACTTTCTATCTTTGTTTTATTGATAATTTAGCTGCTGCAACCAGCTTCGCCCTACTTAAGGATATGATCTGCTTAAATAGTCCAGTCATGTTAAGACTTTACCTAAAAATAATTAAATTGAAGGAAGTCTTTTTATAAGTTTTCTGTTTTTTTCTTGTTTAAGGGTCTGCTGTAGTGGCGGCCATCTTGTAATTTTATCCCGTAAGAGCAATGTTATAATTTAAAACCATTTATTTCGTTTATTTTTTATATAGGCCTACAATTTTTTGCAAGGCCTCATTTTAACCACAGTCGCAATACGCATCCGTTCTGCGTTTCACATTTTTTTAAACTCCTTTCATTAGTCCCGTAATTATCATTTTTTAAGTACCAGGTTTACACTTTTTTCTTTACACAATAAAAAATGTACAATTTAAATTGAATCGCTAACAGGATCAGCAATTTTGTAAAGAATATTCAGTTTTTTCTTTTACAAAAGATGGATTTATAAAATGGTTTTAAATAAGGCAATGTCAAAGCGCTCAGCTGCAAGAAATTGCACTGTTTAGATACGGCTATAGAGTGAAGAGCTGGCGTCGCCGGTTGCTTTCTCGTTTACTGGAGCAGACATTTAAGGCTAATTACAATGGGGCCATGATGGCATTTAAAACTTTAAACAGAAGACTAAGTTATAAATTAAATATCAATAAGAGTGCATAGGCTAATTAGTTATATTAGTAAAGGATAAATAACGTCAAAACTAAAACTACTTAACAAGCAAAACAAAACCATAATATGGCAAGTACAATCAGGACAAACACAACTTAAAACATATTAAACAAAACTGTAGCTAAAACTGAAACTTAAATTAGTTAACAAGAAAACACTCTAAATATAAAATAAAACACAAAGCTTTATACAGTACTTATTAAATCTTGTACTTGTATGATGAGCAGCAGATTTTGAAAATGCTGCTGTGCATCAAAAGTAGGTTGGGTCAGAGTCGATTCCAATTAATTTAATTAAAGCAACCATTTCCTTAACATTACCTGCAATTAAAGCAATCTTAAACTAAATGGAAATGTGGCTTCATACTTCCTTTATAGTAAATCAATTCATCTACATTTCCTTCTGTTTATAAGCTATTGTATGTATTTTACTTGCTATTTCGAAGAGTCCTTTAAACAAATCGTACTTCTACAAACTTGATTGATTATTTTAAAGTAAATTAACTATCATTATATTTAAAATATTTTAAGTAACTATCAATCTTCCTTTCGTGAGATACAAAAAACATATTCGGCTCTTATCAGTATATGGATGCAAGAGCATAGATTCCTATTTTTGATGTATTTTACTGAAGCAATACTACTTTCGTAGACATTTTTAAATGTTATTTTCCATGGGCGATAAGTCGTCCTTCTTCGCAAGGGTGTTACCTACTGGGATCTTTTTCGTTTAGAATAAGTACATAAATTGTGCATCTATCTTGCTACGTCATTTAAAGTTGTATTAACTTTGAATAAAAGGATGAAACTTTACTATTAGTACGAAAGTACAACTGGTATTAATTCTATTGAAGCTTGTACAAATAGAAATTGGATTACATAAAGTCATAATAAAACAGCAGTATGTATAAGTTATTCCAAACTTATTACAAAAATGAAACATCGTATTGGACCTAAGTTTATGCTGAACACTTTATTGTGATAAGAAAACGAATCTTGGTTTAACAATAAAAAATAATATACTTTACTGATCCATAACATGCAATAAAGCATTTGTTGGAAACGCACTTTAAAACATAAAATAAAGCGTAATTACGTAATTTCCAATCGTAACGGGGAGAAACTTATTAAACTTAATATTTCCATACTTAGATCTATTACTTATTGAAACTCGGTAAATAATAATAGGACTGTAGAACTATGTAACAAACTGCATACTGTTAAATCTTATTTCTTGTTTTGAATCGAAATGATCATAACATTTTTTAATAATAATAATAATAATAAAAAAATTAGTTTTCAAACTGAATGGCCTTAAAAATTAAAAAATTTTATATAGCTGCACTCTATTCTACCAATGACTACAACTTATAAGACAAACACTCGCCTTGCATTTATTTCAGAAAAAACTATATTGGCGTTGAGGTAAGTTTTCGCAGCGGCCGCTAGGCGTCCTTTCTCCGTAGCTCAGTGTGCAAGCAAGCGAGAGCGCCGAGGGCCGACTGTCTCTCTGTCTCTCTCGCACCTGCTGCGAGCCCACTCTCTTTCACTCCGGATACGAGGGTAACAGTTGCCAACACCATCTAGCGGCAGCTGCGAAAAGCTTGATTTTGGCGCCGGAAAAACTGACTGACCAATATCCATAAGGAGTGTTTGTCTTATAAGTTGTAGTCATTGATTCTACATACTGGATTACCTCGCTATCTGGAGGATTGGTTTGTTTTTAGTTTTCCCCGAGACGAGATTAATGTTTACTGTAGGCTATTACTTATTCCAAGACACAGGCTGCCTATTTAAGATATTTTTGCTATGACATCGTCTTGACCTAGACTGTGTAACTTTTTATTTGGAAACCAGAGGAGGATTGTTCAAGTGTCGGTGAGTTGTACAGGGGTTTACAATGAGTTCATTTGTAAGTTTGTTTGTTACTATCTTTCTTCTTGTACTTTAGGTTTTGATCGAGTGTTTTTTTATTTAATTTATTATTATTATTACTTGAATTTTGTTGTTGTTTAGTTATTTTCGTTCAATTGGTATTACTGTATTGAATTATAAGTTTATAATTAGGCCTATTTATTTGTTAAAAATAAAATATTTACTTGTCGTTGTTATTATTTGTACATTTTATTCTATTTTATTTCTGTTTTATTTTTAATTTAGTACACAAATGTTTAAAGTGATTAAATTATTTTATGTAATACTATGTGTTAATTAATATATATTTAAAAATTATTATATTAAAATTTTTGTTTATTTTCGTATGTATGAAATAGCTTTATTGAGAGCCGTTTTGGAGAATGGATATTAGCCTATATAATTCTTAGATTTGGAACTTACAGTCTTCTATATTCCATTATCGTCGCTAAAAACGGCCGTTTCGGCTATTCAGTCATTTTCAAGTTTTTTATCAGGTTTCCATCGTCATTTACACCCCTTCTCTGCGATTAACTTGCATACCATCAGTGCGTACCGGGACATCGTCGTATGTAGTCGCTGACGAGTCAATAGTTTTAAGCAATACGGGCGTGTAAGTGTGTTTTTTACTTATTATGTAATAGTTGTGTTAGTTATGTGTAAGTGTTTGTGTAAATGACGAAGGGAAACCTGATAAACTTGAAAATGGCTGAAGATCCGAAATGGCCGACATTTAGCGACGATATAATGGAATATTGAAGACGGTAAGTCCTAAATCTAATAATTATTAATCAATATTCGGAATAGCGACTAACAATTGTTATAGAATATATATAATAAAGTAGTTGTATATTATACAAATAGTTAACTTCCTTGGCAGGTAAACTGAAGCTATGAATTTATATAAGTACCCATTTAACCAGTTATAAACTTGAAATGATTGTGTGTGATAAAATAATACAATCAAATTTTAATTGGAAAATAGTAAAGTAGTTAGCGTACTGTCAGTAATAACAATGGTGACGCAATTATGGTAATTACTAGAAAATCTCTGTCACCGCTATTTGAATAATAATAGAGTGGCTGAAAGTTTAAATAAATACTGGAGTTAATTATTTTTATCGTTTGTTTGTATTGATTGCTGCTATTTTGATATGGAACAAAAACAATTTGTGTTAAAACTAGATTTTTTAATTGACTTGTTTATACATTCTGTATAAAACTTGTTTTGCTTTATAAAGTTGATCCATTTTACAAACGTTCTACATTATATAGTAGTGCTACATTACGTGGTTTTATTTACGTTAAATATGATCTCAATGATTTGATTTGAAATTGAAAATCCACTAAGTAATCAGTTGTTATTATTTTCAGATTGTTGTTTTTATCAAAAGCCAAATATAAGATTCTTGTGGTTTTATAACATGTAAATGACTGTTAGTGTTTGGATACGTATATATGTATAGACAACATATTTTATGACTAAGTGAATTTACCCATATAGAAAATACAGGGTAGAACAAAATTAATGTTAAAAACTTCGAGAAATGGTTCTATGGGTCAAAATAAATATAAAATCAAGAATAATATTTTTTCGAAAAACGCCCCATTTTCCAAATATCCGCCATTTTGTTTCTTTTACTAAATAATTAATATCTAGAGAACTGTTTAACTGATTGAGTTCAAACTTGGTATGAAATTTAACCTAACAATGATATATCTTAAGAAAAATAAGCGATTATATCCAATCATGCACTTCAAAATGGCGGCTGTTTGAAAATGTCAGACCTAAATTACTCGAAAACCGTACATTTTAACAAAAACTGTCAAGGTACATTTTTTGTAGCCCTTTTAATTCCCTATCGGATGATTTAACTTTCAAAACAATCGGATGAAGAATAATACTTAAATTAAAGATAATGACAGCAAATGTACGTACAATATTGTAGTATTTACTGTGTTGGTATAGGGTGCCGGGTTGAATAAACCAATTATTACACATAACTTCGCTTTATCCTTCATTCGCTTGTTTTAACAGTTACACCATCCGATAGAAAATCAAAAGGGCTACAAAAAAAGTATCTTGACATTTTTTGTTAAAATGTACATGTTTTGAGTAATTTAGGTTTGAAATATTCACACAACCGCCATTTTGAAATGCATGATTGGATATAATCGCTTATTTTTCTTAAGATAGACTTAAGTTTTTTGTTAGGTTAAACTTCGTGCAAAGTTTGAACTCAATCGGTTAAACCCTTCTCTAGATATTAATTATTAGTAAAAGAAACAAAATGGCGGATATTTGGAAAAAGAAGCGTTTTTCGAAAACATATTATTCTTGATTGTCTATTTATTTTGACCTATAGAACCATTTCCCGAAGTTTTTAACACTAACTTTGTTCCACCCTGTATATGAATGTGAACTTTCACTCTCTTTCTACCAAATGTAATTTGATTTTGCACTACCTGTCTACACATGGTATTGCTCTTTGTCTAAATATATTGATAATGCGTCTAAATATCTATCTTTTGAGAATGAAGTATAATTTAATTATTGCCCATAGTTTTCATCTACCTATTTAAAATATAATGAGGAGATAAGCGACAATTTCTTTGTACTCGTTTATAATCCTTGAACTACATTTAAACAAGTTGTTTATTCAGTACAGTTTATTTTAGGGTGGACAGGATGAAATAAATTTCCAAGTGTAAACAGTATTCACGTATCAAATTATTAATATGTTTTGGTTGCCTTTTGTAGATTCTTGTTAGATGTTTGATTGCAAGGGCACATCATACGTAAGAAATGACCCTATCACGCAGCTGATCTGCTGAAGTGAGTTGTGCGAATTTCCAAAATTAAGTTTATATATTTTAGGGTTTTAACCAACTATTTTTTGGAAAATTGGTTTACTCAAGAAAGTGCTGAATACGACTTACCTGAGAGTAATATTAGTAGAATTGGTTTGCACCTCAGCCTCCAGCCCCCGCTCGCGCTGATTCGTTAAACTGCGCCTCTTTGCTGATAGGTTCTAGGGTAGGTCAAGAGTCGCGGAAAAACATAAAAAGTAAACCGAGAAAAAACTAAGAAGAACGAGCGAGCTGATTGGATTTTAACGGGGTGATAAAAGTTATTTTACATTTTGATCGACTTTGAGGAACCAGACGGAATATAAAGTCATGTGCAGAATAATATCCTCTTTTTATTTTTGTAGATAAAAACCCCAACACGTTTCATTCTAGTATGAAAAATGACGAAACAATTTTACCGGTAAAAAACGGTTGTTGGATTTTTTGGTTAACGAACTCGTCGAAGAGATTTAGAAAACCAACGGGTTTACCGAATTTGGAACAAATCAGACGTAAAATGCGGCCGTTAGAGCGTGAACACGTATATATACGTGTATGATGTTCTGCAGACCATGATAGTACATTACTCATATTAGTACGGTTACATACATTTTTGTTAAAATACTTACCTACCTAGGAACCTCAGAAGGGTTTTAGTTTCGGAGTAATAGTTTTTGGTTAGATATAAACTTAGCAAAAAACCCTTTCTTACCGATCGATCATCAGTATATTCGATATACAGTATAGTCCAAGACGCCCAGTTCGGAAGATCTTTGCCTCGGCCCGATTCGGCCTTTCCCGTGGCTGGTCGAGTCAGTAGTCGTCTATCGTCCAGCCGTCATTGTCAGCTGTGTGTCGTCATTTTCCATACTTGACTGCATTCTTTAAGTAATTTACAGTTTACAGTATTTTAATTTGGTGTGTATCCAGCGATAGTTGCAGTTGTCAGTGTTGTTTATTGAGATTGTTTGTGCTTGTGCTAATTGCTATGAAGAGGCAGAGATTAGATCATTTTTTAAAGAGAAAATGTACCAAGATTGATAAAGTTCGCGAGGTTGGTGAATGGTCAGCATCTCCAACTACTGCAATAGTAGTACTATTGTACTAGGAGAGGAAAATGCTCCTGATCAAGTCCTTGATGAAATGGCAAAGAATACGAAAAGAAAACTCCTCATAAATATGAAGAAAATTCAAAAATTGACTAACGAAAATATGTGTTTGTGTTTTATAAATAGTATGCCTATAATGTTACATTAAAATTGATTATTTCTAAGCACCCATTTATTGTTTCCTGTATATTTCGCATAACACACAACAAAAGACCATATCAAAATAATTTACCCCCTACAGTTGGTTTGTTTTTTGTTTTTATTATGGTTTACTGTGAAAATTCCAATTTTAGAAGGTGGCTACAGGTGTTCAAAACATTTTAGTTTTGGACAAAATAAGTTTTGCTTCCAAATTTATTAACATTTTTCGGTCCCCCGCACACCCCTTTCACTTGAGAAGAATTCCATACCCGCCTAAACTCGCAGTCATGTCCATGTGGGACCCCTCCAAGAAACTGAATCCTGGCCTACGCTTCTGCATATAACTTAAAGCAAAATAAAACATATATGTTATAAAAACCTGATTTTATTTAGGCAAGATCAAATTAAATTATGCTCTTAAAATAAAATATTCCAACAATACTAAAACAATAGATTAAAAAATAAAATACATATATAAAAAAATAAACCTAACAATAAATACATAAACTCACAACAATGCTTGTATTTTGTAAAGCAAAATTTCAACATAAAAGTATTAGTCTTCTCCAGTAAACGTATTTTGTATAAGAGTACTTGTTAATGTTATTATGCATGAACAATGAACAAATTGTATTATTATTATTAAATAGGCGTAAAATTATTTTATCTTGAAGACATAAATATATTATCTTTAGGTTTTATGAGATAGACTTAATTATTATCTACCAAAATTATTATTTAGCTAAATTTAATATTTAAATACATTTTTTAAAACGAAAGCTCGTTAAAATACATATTGCACTTATAATTTTATGAATTTTTACTCGTAATAGTTTTCCGAAAACGTTTGATATAACTTTAATTGATGCAAGTGAGAAATATCCTAAAGAAGTTCTTCAGTATCAGCTATTAGTTTATAGTTGTGGTGTAAACAATAACTTCCAAAATAAAGTCAAATCAACAGATAGGAAAGTAATTATGAATTCATCGCATTTATAAGTAAAATACAAAATAGATTCATTATTAAGTAATTAATGTAGACTAAAACATAAATACTAATGATGCAATATTACAAATATGGTTACTGTAGTACTATTTGCAAAATTAGTTTAGTTACGATGGCTTGTTTGTTGTTTAAACATAAAACAAATTATTTTATTTCGCCCCTTTTTAGTCCAATATAAAAAGAACACACCATATGTAAATTTAAAACGTTGAAATATAATACTTAAAAATTATTTTGAAACTCTCATTGATACAAACTATACATGGTTCAATAAGAGTATAATGCCTTATTAGTTTTATAAGTACTATACAGACTTACATACTAAGTAATTTTTGGACGCTCGGCTTTGCTGGGCAATATAAATAAAATACATTAGATATAATGAATAATTTAATGTAGCCTATACTCTTCTTAAGGGTCGGCTCTAGTAAAACAGAAAGCAACCTGCGACTCCAGCGTAGCGGTGCGGCGGTAGGTTACGCGGACATTGCTCATCCTAAATCTATTTAAAACCCGCAATTGTTTAAATAGCGTTTTTTTGAAATACCAAACTCTTGGGGACAAAATTCTTCATCCGAATGGCTTGGTAATTTTTCGCTATAATTAAAAGTTACAACGTAAAAAAATATTTAAAATCGCCTTATAGCGGCGGTAGGTTACACGAACATTGCTCAGCCTAAATCCATTTAAAACCCGCAATTGTTCAAATAGCGTTTCAAAACAAATACCAAACTCTTGGGGACGAAATTCTTCATGCGAATGGCTTGGTAGCTTTTCGCTATAATTAATAGTGACAACATAAAAAAATATTAAAATCAATGTTTTAAATAATTGTTAATAAATATTAAACAAAATGTTTTTCTTAGTTTTGGAAAAGCCATTTGCATGCATATTGGAAATAGCTTTAAAGTGAAATATCATTCATAACCATCCGATCAAAAATAAAGGAAAAATTTGGATTTTAATTTAACATTGGTGTTATGGAGTGTCAGCCAACATGGTCGACAGCTAGAGCCGACCCTTAAATCTGGTCATTGAATAAAGCGTTGTAAGCTTATTATCAGTATAAATATATTTCTGTTTTTTACTTACATAAAAACTAGTGTGGTTCCAAGCAATAACTAGAAACATGAACATTTATTTTGTTTAGAAGCTATATTACTAGATGCCAGGAGGTACTTGTTATGTAGGCTTACCGCTGACAGTCCATGTTTTTTAACCTCTATAATATGTTAATGCTTTCCTCTATAATATGTCCACGGTTATTAAAAAAAATAATAATCTGAAATTTTTAATATGCCTAAATAAATTATATTTTCAACTGTTCTACTAAACAGAAAAGAAACGTTGTTAAAAGTGCAGAGTTGCATCTATATTTAGCATCACACATCACACTTGAAGGCACCAACACATCTTATAGAACATGTTTAAGTTATTGGAATTCTGATAATGTTTACCAGGAACTTCCACTCTTGTTAAATGGTGTTCTCAATAATGAATAATATTTGGTATGAATTAAATTTGTACGTATTATATAAAAACAAAAAATAATTTTAGATGAAGAACAGATTCGTCATTTCCTAGTGAAACTAGGTCTAGACTCTAGACCCAAGCTTCCCTAGCAATGACTTTTTTTTATTAATCTTCTGTTTCTAGTTCATGGATAATATTTGTGTTATTTTAGCTTAGACGAAAAGTTCTGAAAGACTACCATTGCCTGAAAATAATTTTTATATACCTACTACGCAAATATTCATGATCTTCACACGTTCTCAAACCGGAGACCTTAAGCTTCAGTATGCTAATCCCTCAGCTACAAGGCCACCAGTTCACAGTCCAACATAATGTATTATTTCAAATTTTTACTAGCTCAATATTTTAAATGCAAACAAAATAGTTATAACATTCAAACCACGATAGAATTGAAAATTTGCACTCTACTCGGAGTTATAAATACCCAATTAAAAACGTAATAAATATTATTTCACTCATTTTAATTTCAGAATTTTTAGTAAGTGTTTGATATAAACAGTGTAAAATTTCAACTCTATATCTGTAACCCTGAATTTAGTTTTTTTTTTTAATATTATGGAAAACTAAGCAATTTATGTTGTAATATTACATAAACAACTTACAACTTTTAATAGTTTTGATGTTGATATTAGTAACCTGAAGTGTTGTAGTAGAATTTCTGTAAAATTAGTTTATAACTAAATTCCATAGAGTCAGTATAAATAAAAATTATATATACTCATCTTGTTATCAAGTTTGTTTAATAAAGCACCGCCTTGCCAATGGGTAAAACTTTTAACGAAATATGTTTGATTATCAATCATCAGTTTCTTTCTTATTATAAAACTAGTGGACCTGGCAATGCTTCGCTATTGTTTGATTTAATTTTAAGGGTAGTTTATCCCATTTCATCCCTTTGCCTTAAGTAATCAAATTGCAAGTAGTTTTTTAACCTCCTAAATATAATATTACATAATTTTAGGTTTATAGCTTGTATGAAGTTATTTTAATTTGTATTTATTTTATAGTGGATAGCAACCCCATTTCAAACCCTTAGGTCGGGATGAAAACTACCTTATATTTTAAGTTGGAATAAATCACACATTTTGGAAAAATTCCACTAAGGTCTTTTGAGTAGTTTCGAAGTTCATAGTTTTGGAGTAGTTTTGACAGACTCCATGACTTCTTCGCCTGTGAATGCATACATCTATACCAGAAAAGGTAGTGACGGATTTGGATTGACTGAAAAGGAAAACAGAGATGTCAGTTCCAGTACAGGCTCTTAAAAGATTCTGCAAGGTTATCGAAGGCAGTAACTGCAATGTTTTCAGTATCAAGGTTTTATATATAAATTGGTTGCACTTTTTCAGTATTAATTTAGTTTGGTTATTTCAAATAAAATTTGATTTGTCATTAAAAAAATGCTGAAACATCATTACCGGTATAATTCCTGAAAGTGCCTAATTATACGTAATTAAAATTATAAAGCACATAAAACTTGAAAAGAAACTGAAATAGTCAAAATGACCGTATGTTTCGTTCAGCGTTATAAAAATCATACTTCGTTATACGTGTTATATCATATTATGTAATATTGTTAATATTGACCAGCAAAGCCGAGCGTACAGTAATTAAATCTTTTATCACTTTAAATTTGTAAATTAATGGCAATGTGCACTTACATAACCATGTACATGTTGAATTAGTGAGACTTTAAAAAATTCTATTAACTATGTACTGTCATTTTAAAATAAAATTATGCGTGCCCTTCTTTTAGTGGTGTAAAACTGGGCGGAATGAAAAAATTAATTTAAAATAATGTTTAAGCACTAAACAAGCAACAGTAAGTAATATGAAAGTATTCATAAGTCTACACTTATATTTCTTTGCATTATATTGTTAATGAATATTTCAATCTAATCTTGGTGGAGGAAGTAAATGATTTTTTATGTATTATTGCATCATTACTAGACCCTATGTATGTGTCAGGCTCCACTAATTACATAGTAATTAAGTTATTTTGCATTTTATATTTTCCTCTTAATTCGTAATCACTTTCCTATCTAGATAAAATAAAACCTGAACACAAAATATCACAATAAATACGTTTGCTAACCTCAAACGCGTTTCAACGACAATGTCGCCATCCTCAGTGATGCAAGGGATACAGTAACCAAATTATAACTAAACTAACAGTGTGACAGCGCACCGTATATATACCTAACTAGAATCCTAAAGGGTAATCGTAAAGACAAAATTCAAGAACACGATAAATCAGGAATTTATTGTATTAACTGCGAAATGTGTTTTAAAAATACATAGGTCAAACCATAAGAAGTATGAAGATACGAGGTAAAGAACATTTTTCTCATTTAAAATATAATAGGCCTGATAAATCTGCTAGGGCTAAGCATTGTTTAGATGAAAATCATAATTTTAAAATAGAAAATTCTAAACTGTTGAAAAATCAACTAAACCCAACACATTGGACGCTTCGCAAACTTTTTATATTAACAAATACCGCAACATAATTGTGAATAATGAATTAGGTACTTTACAGAATTCTTTATTAATGTAGTATTGCAATGTTTTGTTAAATATTAATATTAGTTTAGTAATTTTATTTAAGTTATATTGTTATTGTTAAGCTATTTGATTAACTATATGTGGTGGTTAACGCCTTAGCATAGATTTATGACGCCCCCTGTAGGTCACGCCCCTTGTAATTAGGTATATTACGTATATTGGTTACTGAGGATGGCGATTGTCGTTGAAACGTGTTTGAGGTTAGTAAACGTATTTATTGTGAGATTTTGTGTTCAGGTTTTATTTTATCTAGTTACTTTCTCACAAGTCAAGATCATTAGTTATTTATTACTTTCTCATCTGTTGATTATTTTACTTTGTTTTGTTAGTTATTGTTTACACCACAATTATGAACTAACAGCTGATCCTCTTTAGGATATTTCCCACTTCCAACAATTACAGTTGTGAAAATGAATAAATAAAAGAATATGTTTCAAACTTAAAACCTATCGACAAGAAAATTGAACCATGTCGACCGAGATTTGACAAAAATCCTGCAATAAGGTGTTACTAGTTTTGAATTTTTGTTGGACTTTTGAATTTGCCTTATGAATTGTGCATGAATGATAAAAGACTCAGTCTCAGTTAAAAGCTTTTAATTTGTACGTGTATTCATGCTGCTGATGTAACTGACTTTATTACCGGTATGTTAAAAAAATAATCCTTTCCAAACATTTGCGGTTAACTATGAACGGGTGGGAAGGTAATGCAAGACGTATTAGCAGTAGAATATATTATTTTTAATTTAACGGTATTTCATTGCAATAGATATCGTCCCCTAATTAATCTGATATATCGAAAATTATACTAGTAGCTGTAAAAACAGTAGAATATAATATAATTCATGTTCGATTCAGGATTTGGGAATACTAAATTTTCATGAAAAGAATAATTCTTTTTTGGTGTACACCTACATTATTTCAAATTGCAAAATAATTAATAAAAGCCTAGACTCACTAAGCATTCATAATTTCTTAATGCCATACAAGTACAAATTAAGCTCCAGAATATAATACTAATAATTAATTAGCAATTTAACGATTTATTAATTTCGTAAAATTAATTAATACTATGTATTATTTAAGTTAACATTCATAATTGTGTATTGGCGTACTAACAGACCTAGAATATTATTAGCGAATTTCCATAGGAAAAATGAGCTATGCAGTGGCCCTTATGGTAAGACCCAAGGTCGGGAATAGCGAATGAGCACTGATCATGGTCCCCAGAACACGTTTTGGGGTGTCATTAAAAATCATATATATATATATATATATATATATTTATTTATTTATGTATGTATGTGTGCGCACTTTAATGGGCGCGTTTTACGTCCGATTTTTTCTAAATTTGGTACCCATGTTGGTTGTTTATGTCGCTCGGACATGTTCGTTAGCAAAAAAAAATCCAGCAATCGGAAGTACGTTTTTTGACCGGAAGTAACTATGTTTTGAGATTTTTACTACGAGAATTAAATTTTTAAAGTTTTTCTATAAATGTAGAATGTTATTTTGCACATTTTGTTTTTTTACGCGACCTGATAGCTCGTTTGGTTCTTTAAAAAACGATCAAAACGTAAAATACCATAAAAGTACCCGGTTCGAAGCCAAGTGGTGCAAACTCGCGAGGCCACTAGGCGCAAACAAATTCTACTAATATATTGCTACACACAGACAGCTGTTCAACTCCTTCGTGAGTAGACCTATTGAAAGTACCCGGTTCAAAGCCATGTGGTGGATTCTACCGTGGGGTTTGAGTGCGAAGCAATGCTCTGTGTATTGAAGATACTCCTAATATGCGGAATGGCGTGCGAAGAACACAATGCACTAAGTATTGAAAATACTCCCAATATGCGGAATGGCTTGCGAAGCGTTTTGAAGCTATTCAGCTCCGTTATGAATAGATCTATTTCCCAAATTGTTGGTTGAAACCCTAAAACATAGGCATATAAACTTAATTTTGGAAATTTTCTCAACTCACGTCAGCGGTCCAGCTGCGTGGTCAAATTATTTGTAACATCAAGTTAAACGTGTGGGCCTCATGGGTCATGCTGTATAACAAACTAGAACTTCCGACTGCCTATCTACCTGTAGACGCAGGTAGATTTAGAAGTTCCCATTTACTTCAGTAAACTAAGCATTAACAAAGTTGATTAGCTCCATGCTCTGTGGGTTGCAGTTGTAAAACAGTTTTAGATAATACCAGCTCGGTTCGGAAAGTAACCGCAGCTCTGGCCTAGCGCCGCTATTGTCACACCTGCTTGTTCTTTGATTCAGTAAAGTAAGCGTCCAGCTGTGACAGTGTGAACATCTTTCTTTCGCGCATTCCCTTGTTATAACCTCAAAACATAAGCGCTGAAATAAAAAATGTGTGCTGTAATAAGATGTTGGCGCAAAACGTAGCAGCAGACATCCATCGTAATGTATAGCGTACAAACATTATAAATGAAGCAAATAATTGTGCGGTAATGGGTTAGATTTTTTAAAATTGGCAGAACAAACATTTATGATGAAGAGTTTTAGGCCTTCCGATGTGAGTAATGATCTTGACGAAAAAGTTCGTGAAAATCAAAAATTCACCAGCTCTCAAATTCAAAACTCTCGTTCGGTTTTGTACGAGGTTGTCACTGATAAATTAATTAGGCAACCGAAAGTTCTGTGTACGATGGTTACCGAAACTGCTTATGAAGGTCTAAGAAAACCAAACGAATAGGCTCTGCCTTTGACTTCCTTTCACGCTACGACCCGGAAGGAAAAGGTTTTTTTTTAAATGAATAATTGTAACTTGTGACGAAACGTGGGTAGCGTACGTAAATGCCGAAACGAAACAACAGTCGATGGCTTCGTTCCATACCAATTCTCCATGAAAGCCGCCAAACTATGTTCTCGAGGAAGGTTATGGCTACGGGGGTTTTTTTTGATGCCGAGGGAGTTTTGCTGGTTGAATTTATGGAACATGATATGACGCTCACCTTAGATATCTACTGTAACAATTTTTTTTACCCAAGCGACTTATTCAAAATGAACGTCGAGGTATAATGACATCCGGCGTTGTGTTTTTGCGGGACAACGCTCGTCCTCAATGTTCTCGAACAACTCAAGAACTTTTGAAGCAATTCAAATGGGACGTTTTAAATTATTCCATTTACAATCCTGACTTGGCAAAAAGTAATTTTCATCTTTTCACTCACATGAAGAAATGGTTTGCGTCTCAGCACTTCTATGACGACGACGAAATGGAAAATGCCGGGAAAGATTGTTATGGACCCAGTGACTAAATGTTATGAATAAGGATTTTTAAATGAGCAAAACACTATGACAAATGCTTAAATGCAAATGGTGACAGTTGAAAATTAATAGACAGCTATAGTTTTAAGATGTATGATAGTCAAATATTTTTCTGTGCAAGTTTTCTATTTAATGCAAGAACGATGTTACTTTCCGAATAGGCCTTGCATTTCAAATTTAAATCTACTAAAACCTAATTATTTCGCCATTGCTTTTCCAGGTCTGAAACAAGTTCGAACTAACCATAAAAATGTAAAACTAACAGTAGATATTCAGGAGCGTATATAAGATGTAAACCAAATGAATTCGACATCTGTAACGGATATTTTACGTGTAAGGTTTACGACTAGTTTTATTACAAGTAACTAAATTATAGTGGAGTCTGCATATTTGCAAGATTTATATTCCTTTAAAATTCAATTTGAATGTTTTCAGCAAAAGTTTTCTCAAAATAAAATATTTCGATTGCTTTTTTTGAGTAGTTCTAAATAAAGATGAGAAAGGTGATTTCATAAAATAACGAGATATTGATTTTCAATATGCATTACAAGCAACAGTTTTATTGTTTGGTTGATACGTACTGTATAACCACGAGAGACGATTTTCGCACGAAAGCATCGGCTCGCAATACAATTAATGTAACATGGCTATATTTTAGGTGGAATGGTTTACTTACAAGGCAAAGTTATAATATGTTTTGTTACAAAATACACACAACACGGCACATGTTTTAGTTAATTAATTTGTTAAGTCCTCTAGTCAAACTTTGTTGGCAAGTAGTAGAACACTTTTGAGCGTTTCTTTTGACATTTTAGTGTCAGACATGTTAATCAGTAAAGACTTACAGTATAAAATATATCATATGGAGTTTTACTTGTTGTGGCACCAGTAGTAATTTCAAAGTTTCCTTCTTCAAATCGAGTGAAACTGTAGTTTATCATATGTTTTAGACTCAAAACATTTCAAAGTCTAAATAGTTTTTATGCAGACTATGCTTAACTTAAATTAAATAATCAGTCCTGGCTTGGTTATTAACTTAACCTCGTTTTCAATTAAATTATTACAAACTTTCCTCTTGTTTGAACCTCATAGTTTTAAATCAGTCTATTTGATAATAATCTAGTTTTCACGTTTTTTAAGTTTTGTAAATGTTTTTGATTTTACGTTTCGATTTAAGATAGATCGAAACTTATATTTTTCTTCAATGTAATTCTGTAACGTCGTATATTTAACAACATAATTTCATAGTTGAAGGCTATTCACCTTGTAATTTTTTGTCTCCTTGTACTTTTCTACCTTGAAACATGTAACATTTAATTGTCATTCAAGGAACATAAAAGGCACTGTTCGTTTAAATAAATCTTAGAATTCGTAAACTTCGGACTTGTTGCGATTAAAAATTCCTCAAAACCCAATAAAATCCAATGAAACAATTTTTATTTGTTCGTTGGATTTATAGATTTAAAAAAATATTTAACATAGACAATATTTGAAATTTTGTGTATATTTTTTGTTATTCCTTTTGGGATAGGTGTTGACTGCATTCACTCAGGTACGGCTCTCGATAGAATTGAAAAATCTTTAAAACAAGCCTATATCGATACATCAATTACAATTTTCTTGTAAAAGAATTTAGTCCACCTATTAGCGTTTCAAAATATCATCCTATTTAAAAAGGCATCCAGTAAAAGTTTATAAACTGTAGTATCTCAGAGTTCGCGGTTTAAATTTACTTTGCAATAGATAAACTGTTATTATACTTCGGTTTGTTACTTAATTGATAGTAGTTGTTAATTTGTTACTTTTTCTACTCCATAATAACAACATTGTTTTCATTATTGGCTGTATAATAGTTATCTTTCAAAAATACAAAATAACCACTAATTGTGTGTCTCTGAGCTAAGATAATGTGACTAGACCCTATCATTGTTTTAAAATGTTTTACGAAAACGTTCGTACAATCCATATTATTTTCAAAACTGTTCATTCAACGATTGTTAACAATATTATTTTACCTGAAAGATATTGACGATTTCTGTTTCTAAATTTAAAGTTCAGACCTTCTTTATTTTACTCCGTCATAAGTTTAATTCAGTTCTACTGACACACGAAGATAAACAATTAGGTTCGACTGTTAAAATAATAATTGTATCAGAATCAACCGAATGTATATTGTAAGGTAGTTATGAGAACATGGCAGCAATAACCTGGTTATGAATATTCACAACACGTCTGGTGTAGCATATCGGGGGAGTCATTCGGAACCTGTATTATAGATCACATAATATATGGTTTTTGTGAAAAAAGCCATTTAGTATTCTACTCTCGTAAAGTAAATGTTTGAATAACCATTTATGGTTGACTTTCGGTCGATTCCTTATTCCTGTTATAAATCAAACTGTTTTACTTTCTTAAATTCTCTTATTAGATTAAACTTTGTATGCGCATTTAATTGCATTGAATTAACATTTAAACAATTATTTCAAAATATTTTAATATGATAATTTTTGATTAAAATTATATACTGTATATTAAATATATTCTTTATAGTATGTCATTTGTTTGTGCTGAAATTGGTTAATATGTAATGCAGGCCTATTAACAATCAGCGTCGACCATTGATGTTTCAAATGATGTTTTGATTTAAATATTTTTCCTTAATATTTTATAAACAATGAAATCAATTAATTCTAGAGATTTAATTCTGATCTGTGACGGATATTATAATAGTTATGTTCAATTTCATGTATATTCCATTTTAGGTACAGTATTAAGTTGGCTACACATTCAAAATTAGAGGATACCCTTTCTTCGGAATGATAAATTATTTACAGAATTTAAAAATAAAATTCACTACTCACGGTTTGCAATTCTATCCTATTAGGGTTATTGTATCTTGTCGTTAAAACGTTCTCCTTTCAAAAGTGGTGAAATGAAGGAAGATCTATAAGGAAGGAAGGAGTTCTATAACAATACAACTACTACTGGTTATTTTTAAAGACTACGCGCCCAACAGTTTTAAAATAACAATAAAACAGAGATGTTTTGATATAAGGCACACTTGATTCGGTCTGTGGCATGAAGCTTTTAATTTGATCATAGTTAAAAAAACTCAGTTAGTTCTAAAAGTTAACAAAATTTATTGACACGTTGAACACTACTCAAGACAGTAATAATGTATTTATATATTCATAGCTAGAAGACAATTTATAGTTGCGGTTATAAAGATTAATAGCAATGAATACGTTAAGTATTAATTTTTAATAGTTTTGTTTTATTCAATCAGAAAATATTTTCACAAAAGACATTTTATAAATTTTTTTTGGAATAAATCTATTTTTATAAATGTTTCTTATTTAATTGTTACTTTATAAAGACATTTTCAATATGGCTTAATTTAATTTTAGGTTCATATTAGCTATTTCAAGTTAAATGAAAAAAAAAAATATATAAATAATCAAGTTCAAATTTTGTGTTATTATTTTGTGTGTAAAATACTGTAATGTGAAAATAAAATTTAGGTTCTTTGTGGATCTGATTAACATAAGGACCTGCAGAAAAAGATTAAAACAGATATTTAAATATTATGTTTATGATCTAGAGCAGGGGTCTCGAAACTTTCCAGCCTTAGGCCCATACTGATTACCAGGGCCGGCGAGAATCGTTAGTATAAGGGCTCAGCCACTCCCTCTCGATACGTGCTGCCTGCCAGTTCTACGCTGTGACGTCACAGGGTTGTCACTCGCACCGCACTGCCATACAACCACCACTCCTTTGCACTAGCCGGCAGCATGTATTTAGTACTTAATGACCCCCATGATTCCCTTCTACCCCTAGTGGCACCCTCTTTGATATTATACACTTCCAACAATCAATAAATAATGCTTTAATTAAATACTAATGCACTCTAGACAAGGTAAAATGAACGAAAACACAACAAATTAGTTACAGATATGTTTACTTTACTAATATCCGGTTTTGTTTACTTCCAAGGAGGCTAAGCAGATTTTCAGTCATCTTTTAATGTTATTTAACTTTGCATGAAAATTTTCTAGGTTTCTATCAAATTTTGGTTTATCATTTTACATATTTGGCCTACTATATGTAGCATATGCACAGTTATACTGTAATTGTAAAATATATTTCTGTAGGCTTGCACTAAACATGACAATGAGGGAATCGTATTGTGCTAATTTAAGTTCTATACTTTTGGAAATCATTATTTCAGATTTGATGCGGTTGGTTTTTGTCTCAACATTGGTGTATTTATCATTATTTACAAACCGTACAAAATTTTGTTTTTCTTTAGGTAAAATAAGTACAAGGCATTTTCCATTTCTAGTAAAGTGCGTACGTCATCACGTTTGGCTTTGTAGTCATAAACATTATGCTTCAGGCCTTTATTTAACAAGCTAATCTCTGTGTCCGTAAATATTACGTCACTGGCATTTATTAACCTCGGGTAGAACTCGTGTTTGATGTTGTTGGGTTGACGTAATTTGGTCTTGTTATTTATTAACCTTTGATTATTTTCCCTCTAACGGAATAACCTATATTTGATATTTATTGGCTTGGGTAAATACACTGTATTGCTGTATTGTGTGCATGTTATGATGTATCTCCAAATTCAATCTAAATAACGTGTTGTTTAATTGTTCCTTTTCGAATATAATAAAATTATTTTATTTCAAAATCAAGACATACGTTTTTTTCAATTTTTTTAGCTTTGTTGGCTGCTAAATAAGTTGTTAATTTTGATATTCTCATAACTCGGTGTAATTATCTTCTGTATGCATGAATTTATTAATTTTATGTTTTCTATGGTGTTGAACAATTTTAAATTTTTGTTTCAGCAGTCTCTAGATAATTTCACTTGGCTTGAGTAATTCGTTAAGTTTATGATCTAAAGCCACCGGATATGGTTATAAATAACTACTGTATTTGTTATTGTGACTTACATCCACCAATCCTTTTAAAGTTTTAATTTAATTTAAATTTGTACATATGTATTTTAGACGTGTTTCAGACCTTATCATCCATCGTCAGGTGATGAAAAACACTTGATTAAAAACATTAAACATGAACACAAAATGACAGTCATCCACATAACACTCACGCAAAATAAACATAAACATTGACTTCAATTGCACCGCTCTTCAGGGTGCACTGTGTGTAGGCAAGGTAGTTACCAGGCTTATTGTTTTGAAGGTGGTGTTTGCGTTTAACTTTTTCTTGTACTTCAATAATCCATCCATGTTTTGAAGTTCATAGTGATAAATTTGGTATCGGTATTCTTCCATGCGGTTCATGTAATTGCCTTTCTTGCATTTAAGAAAGTCGTATGAATGATTGAAACTTAACAAATGTTTAGCAAATTTGGGGTTTCAGGTGTTTTATTGCGCCCTGTTCATCCCACGTAAAATACGTTTTGATTATTCTTCAGCAGTTGAAATCCAAGCTCCGTTGCATCTGAATGAATATTAGCTAGACATTTTTACTAAGTTAATAATTGTTCTTATTATCATATTGGTAAGAGAAACAAATTGGTAATAATAAAATGAAATAATTTTAAAAAAATTATTAGATTTATAATTTACCAAAATGATTACACCATTAGACATTTAGAATTTGCTAAAATGATTGTTATAGCATTAATGTAGCTAAAAATTCAACATCTGTAAATAAAGTGTTTAGAGCCTAAATTAAATAAAACAAATCATGACCTTAAGAGCACAGGTGATATGTTTATATCTTGAGAAAATGCAATGAGGTTATTGCAGTTAAAAACAAATACTTTAAAATTCTGTAACTATGGTAGGCCCTAAAGTCCTTAGATTTTCTTTGAATAAGTTTATACAAAAGACTGCATAATGTAAATCAGGATTATTGTGAAACACACATTTTGTATAAAAAGTATTTACACAGTTGCTTCCATTAAAATTGCAGCTTTAAATTAAATTTTTTCTGTGGAAACTTCATTAGTTTTATTCTTTCGCTGTTTGAAAATTAATGTATTACATTTTCAAAGATACCCTTGTAAAATATTTAAAGACACTTTTCTCGCAGTAAGCGAAGAATTTCTTTGTTGAAGCAGGTTTTGTTGTACGTACTTCCTGTCATTTTGTTTTATCTTATCTTTTTTAAATTGTTTAACAGTTTTATATAAAACTATTATACGAGTCCTTTGTCATTTCCTTTATTTATTCAGTGTTATAACTGAGTTGTGAATTCTATTTCAGGAATAAAACAATGTTAGTTACTGTAAATTTTTGTGTTCAACCCGATTTAATGTCAGACACAACCAAATAAGATCCAAACGAAAAGGATAAAACTATTTTGCAAAAAAACTAATAAAAATTGTCTCGTTACATTAAACGAATAGGATACTAGTAAAGTCAAACATTGTTTTAACGTTTGCTTCACTCCCCTTGCATAGTTATGATCGAAATAATTTATTTTATCCTATATTTTACCAAGAACGTTTTACATTTACAGAACTCCCCTACCAATAACTTTAGACAAAATGTTATGGACAAAAAGTACGCAGTTCCGTCCAAAGAAATTCAATGTACAACAGGAGTGATGCAGTTTATAGAAACCTATTTGTGTACGAGGCTAATGAGTATTACATTAAAGTATTTTCCATTTAATCATATAAATAACGGTATCAGTATAAATAAACTGCAGACAACGGACAAAAAACATCGTGTCCACAGCCACTAAAAGCTGTGCAATATAAACTGTCTAATGTCACTCTGTGGCTTCATGGGTTGTTATTGTACATAGTTGTGGTACCACTGGAGGGTCGTGCTTAAATTCCTCTTTATACGTTGTTAGGTTGGTATTCACGTGTCACATTAATTAATTGCTTTATTTTTAACTATTACTCATATATACTCGGTATAGATTTGGATTTAATTAGCAATATGATAATTGTTTTGAATTTACTTTAATTTTAAGTACTGCATTGAAAACCTGTCAGGGATTGTACTGTCAAATAATTCTCAGCTATTAGAAGTCAGAAGTTGGAAATTTATTTGGGGTGCACATATGCCCATTTAAACATATCATTAGCAAAAATGTCAATATTGATTTTCATCATTAAATCAAAGTTCGAGGTTTAACTGTTTCATCTACCCATTGTAAATACACTCGTAGAAACAAAACAAATACTTATATTTGTACTGTTCTGATGTAGAAGCTTAAGTTGTTTTTTTTTATAAATCACAGTGTGTTCTATTCTGAAATTATTGTACAACATCATATGTAAGCACTAAAATTCATTTCAAACGATATCTGTAGCTGTTTCAAATAAGATTTTTTCAAGTTAATACTTCTTTGGGCGCGTTGGGTAGCATGTGTACTTATTTGGGCGCGATAGGTAGCTAAGATGGAAGCGGTTGGGTGGGTATAAAACTCCGGCTTAGCGTCACGTCACGCTGTACTCAACAATGTTTGTGTACCTCAACTGACGCGAAGCAGAAGAGAGAAAGTTGCGCGCGCACCGCGTAGATAAGTATGTATATATATAGTTTATGTATTCAATGGTTAGTTTGTGTGTCTAAATATAAATGTATTATGTTAATTTTTAACTGGTAAATGTGTAAAATTATTATAAGGTTTATAAAACTGTAGGCATATTTGATAACATTTTGTATTTATATACGTGAATTATTTAGAAGTTATTGATATTATAATGAAGAAATTAATAATCGAATAAGTTTATATATTATCCGAAGATGAACGAATGTTTCCGAAGCTAAACGAATCTGAATTCTTCTTTAAATGCGTATACATGAATGTATTGCTAAAAGGTAGTATTTATATTCATTTAATGTATTAACTTCTGTAGCCAATCCTATTAGGACTGTCTAAGTTTTAATATCTCTTTATGTAAACATTTTGTTTACTTCTGCCCTGGTTATTTACATGTCAAAATGGACTACAGACTACAGTATTTATTTAAGCAACTAGCTACTGTGTTCAATAGCGTCACTTCTCTATTTTGTTTGTTATTGACCTAATTAACATGATTGCGTCGCCATTGTAACTGTGGATAGTATGTAACTAGTTTACTATTTTCAAATAATGTTAAATTTTGTTTTACATAGCTATTTGGACTGTATTTGTAGTTAACTGTGTACAGGAAAGCTTTCGGTTTAACTATCATAGTTGTTATTTATATATTTAGTTTTTAAATTAACTTTGTTCTACTGAGATACCACGAAGTTACATATAGCGGTGTCTGATGTATGTATGTTAAGTAATTATATGAAACATTTCGAATGTAAAGCAATCACAAAAAAAAAAAAAAAAAAAAAGAAATCAAGTCAAGAAAACTGATTACACTTGTTTTGTTTTGAATAAAATGAGCGAGATTTTTTCCACCACAGCCAGACCTTACTGTTTTAAAACCTTATAAATTACATAATATTCACAATTAGTTTAAGCCGCAACATGTTCCTACGTTCAACCTCACAGTCTGTCTGCCTCTTCATATCTGCTTACAATAATCTCTGCAAACTCCGATTTTCACTGTATTGTGCGTGAAAAGTGAACGTATAATTTATTTTAGGAAGTGTGCATGGTACGAACGACCAGAATTGTCAAGTACTGGCTTTATGGAGATAATTGCAAAGAGTAAAGTCCTTCTAAAATCCGTATTTTAATAAATGATGCAAATTAAATATGTGTATACTAATCACATTGACATATTATTTAAGACTACTCAAATCGAAACACAATTTTAGTCGTATAATATATCCTACACTGATTATTTAAATCGTTTGGTATGGTGTTTAGAAAAAAAAAAACCTGCACGTTTTATCCATTAGATTCATATTTTTTATATAAGATATTTCAAAAATCATTAGCAATACAAAATATGAAAAATGCCCATACAAAAATTTAACCTTTTTGGCAACTTATTATTTAAAAACTATATAATTTTTGTATGCAATGATTATATTTTATTCCATTATTTATGTTTTGCAACTCTGAAACTATTACTGGTAACTTTTATTTTCACAAAAAATCTAAAAGTATAAGTACCATAGAACAACAAAAATCTCGCTATAATTGGAATTATAAATTAGTTTGTGTTTGTGTAACAGCTTATTTTTTTAAGGTTATCACCAGTTAAGCTTCATTATCATATATTAAGTTTACAATTTTCTTATTAAACTTAAAATTACAAACAGAAATTTGAACAAGAATAATTATTTGAACAGATGTTTACACTTATAACACATCCTACATCGTCGACGGCTACAACAGTAGAAACGAGTGATTTTATATTGACCATGCCAGAATCCAGGCTAAGTGTACATTTACTCAAGAGGCGTTTACACACATTTGCAATAAGTGGACAACCAGGGATATGGGGACATCTTTACACTAAAACTCTCCTAGAAAAGTGTCAACAACGTCAATACATCCGTAATGCAATACATCATATAGGCCTATACGATATGTTCCAAAATTACTGTTAAACAACAATCATAGCTTCAACTATAACTAAGTACGCAGATTATTTGTAAGTTTAATATTACAAGTTAACTATATGAGAGTGAAATTTCAAAATATAGTTAGAAATATTTAACAAAACTATTATGTCGTTTTTCCACGAATAAAAATATGATCTTGTGAATAGTCCCTAGTTCATATGTACATAACGAGGTTAATCTCTGAAAAATATCAATACTAAAAATATAGCATTTAAATTATTGTGAATATCAGTGAAAACCAACCAAAACCCACACTCTATGGAGTTATTCGTATCTCATAGTTACCACTATCTTTCATAAGGTAATTATAAAAAATTAGAATTATAGGTCTATAATTAGATATATCTTGCCATGCCATAAGCCCTTTTTATGTATAGGTACACCAATAGCAGTCTTGAATCCATTCGGTAAATTCCGTCTTCATACTTATATTGCAAAGATAGAAGCCAAAATATAAGAAATAATAAGAGATACAACTTTTACAGGTTTAGTATTGGTTTGATCAATATCTGACTTTTTATTTCATTTTATAGAAGATTTACATTTTATATCTCATTTGGTTTATGCGGAAACAAAAAACAAACTAATTTGTAATATTTTTACTATGGTTTGAATAAGCTTGTTCATCTAACACACAAATATTGCTATTTAGTGTCAGACCTTTTTGTGTTTAACTTTACATGTTGGTATTAAAGAGTTCAGCCGAGCGAATCGAATAAAATAGGTGTAAATAACTCTGTTGATGGATTCTTCAATGAAAATAACCTTGTGTTTGTTAAATAATTTAATAATTGTAAAACGTTGTTCCTTTAACAGTATACAAATTAATAAGGCAACAGTCTGTTGACATGAAGCTTTTTGTTAATGGTTAAAGTTGAGAACGTTTTGTTTCATATTAATATTTAAAGACATGACGTCTTCTTTGTAAGAACACGATAGAAGTAATTTTAAAACTGAAAAAATAAAACGTATGCAGATAAAAAGAAAGCAGTCTTGAGACTGCCGACAGAAGTGAAAACTGTTATGAATATAAATAGTTTTTATATCAGTTAATCCGAAATTTGATCATTAACTTTATCTTTTCCCATATAAGTTCGTATATTTTACCTGATCCAAACAGTTTTTGGTGCGCTTAAAGAAGTTTTCACTTCAAAAGTTAATGGTGTGTTTATGTTTCATCTATTGTTGTAGACAAACATATACGGGCCGTACAATTCTCCTCAGTAAATACACATATTATTATTTAATTTTAATTGTTAAATAAAGCTACGCAAAATCTGTGCAGTATTGTCTATGTTGAATATATCAAAGTAAATAAATTCAATCTACTAAGTCCACTAATATGATCACAAATTAAAAGGGAAATCACTGATTTAAATTTAATAAAAAATTACGAATTAAAAGAAATTGTTGCCTTTAAATATTGTGTGTCCTTTTAAAGTACTTAGTTTAGGCGGAAGATATTTAGTGTTAGTTCAATAATCAGATGGTACTAAAGCACCCTTACATTGACATGTAGGATATTTCTCAGTGGCATTTATATAAACGGCTAATGTCATACTTTGAAATAATTTGTATCTCTGATTTTTAGGTTAGGTTTCTGTTTAGGAGCTGGCCTAAGTAAAGTTGGGAATTTTTTACCTGTTATGTTGCAAACTTTCAATGTTGTTACCTTATCCGAGAGGTTATGATTCAACCACCTTTTTTTAAAAAGAAATAACAAATCCCTTTCGACGCGGTCTACAGCTCAAAAAGATTTCAAAGTTCACCTCATTTACCACCACAAGTTATTTACTTAATACTTGAAGGTTTACACAAATTTTAATATGCTCGATATTAATATGCATGTTCAGGAAATAATTATTTTTGATATGTGACTTTATTTTAAGAGTCACAGTAAGGGTTGTTCACATCAAACGATTTAGATAAAGGTTTATCTTAACTCTGACCAGATTTGGTACTGATAGGTAATAAAATATGTATTTTTGACTTACAACCCTTTTTTGCCATCTATTGCGCTAAGTCTAGTACAAAAAAGTTACTTACAAAGGTTTTGGTAATATTTATAAGGTTAACAACAATTTTGAACTGGCTTTATATTGTATATACGAAGAGATAAACGGATTTGTTGTTTTGCTCTTGATGATGGTCACCCCTGGCAGCAAGGGTTGTTCATATCGAACAATGTTTCAAAAAAATTTCAGATTATATTTAGAATGTTTACCTTAACTCTGAACCGATCTGATACTGTGTCTATTAAAGGAGGTATGATTTTTTGTTCTCTAAACCCTATTTATCGCCCCTTTGAGTATAATGTTGGTTGGTGTTACCAAAAATTATCGAATAAATTTTGTTGGTCCTACTTATTCTCAGGGTATTATAAACTTAACACATAAATTAAACTACAAATCACAAAATAAAACATTAATTTCACTCTTAGTGGAAATCGTAAAGTGAATAAATACATCTTACAAGTCACTCTAGGTGCGCTCGAAGACGTGCACGTCTGACCGGTGGATTAATACTCAAACGAAAAACTGTAGAAATGTCCAACAGGTCTCAATAAAATAATGATTACAGTAGGTATACTTTCTTTGAAATCTTCCTAAAACCAAAACCAGATTGGGTGTTTTAATAAAGTACAAAAAATCGAAATAAATCAGTTTGGCTCAAAATGTGTTAAATACTTATTTACGTAAAGAAACATTCAATAAATGCAGGTTCTGTTTTACAATAATAAAATTGTACATTGCATTCCGTAGGCCTAGAAAATGAAATACTCACTTATGAATATTAAGTTATGAAAAATAACTCATTTTTTGTTTACTTTTTATAATTACACATTGTTAGAAAAAAAAGCATTTGACAAAACATTGAAGCAAATCATGTACAAGTTTTTATTAATTACGTTAAGATTGATAAAGTCGAACAATCCTTATGAACTTTTTAGTTTTTCATTTGTTCGTTTCGAACTTTTGATCAGTTGTTATCAATAAATAAATACAGAGGGGACACATTTAAAGTTCAAATACACGTGTGATACAAGTGATCGTTGACCTTTCTCGAGGTAGTTCGATCGTCCTCTTGTTCTAATTCCTTCACTCACTACTGAGAGAGCGGAGCGAGCATGTGGTGGTGCGTAGCCAGAGGGTTTCCAGAGTAGGAACTTTCTGTGCACTCTATATTATCAAACGTCTAAATTTAACGTTAATAACATCGGACAATCACGACCAGACTTCGCTCCAGAGTATTTTGCAACGACAATAGAATGATTTATTAATATAAATTTGAAATATTTTCAATGACAATTTTTAGATTTTTGTATTAGTAGATTTAATTATATAATACTCTTTTAGCACTACCCAGCGCTAACAGCGTGGAAGTAGAAAATATTTAGTCCCTTTTAAACTATTTTTTGTTTAATATTTTCTTATTTTGAAATTAAAAATAAATTTTAACTTTTTGATTACGTTCAGCCTGGCTTATTAATTCTTACTCGCATACAACGTCGACGTTCAGCCACCTAACTGG